>WUAW01016139.1:23469-45021 GCA_017165845.1 Thaumetopoea pityocampa | reverse complement strand
AAACTATAAAACCAATTAGCATACTATAAACGGTAAATCGTATCTAGATGAGTTTCTTGTGCTGATGAAATAATTTATTTCGATAAGAATTGATAGTAAATACTAAAAAAAAACGTCTGAACGTGACCCAGTCAAACAAATACTTTTTTAAATATAAAAACGTTTATATTTACTAAACTATAATATCTAGGTATATGCTATCGCGGGGGTTTTATAGGACTATTTAAGATAAACATTTTTATTTTACATTTTATACGTGTAACTAACGGTTTTTGCAGCGCACGCCAGAATAACTCGCAGATGGCAGATTTTTTCCGACTTACTCAACACTTATGGTCATATTTTAGCCAATGCACACAATATCTTTATAAATTATAGCCTATGTGTTATTCTGATGTATAAGCTATATTATTGTAGTTTCATTAAAATCCATTCAGTAGTTTTTGCGTGAAAGACAACATCCATCCATACTTACAAACTTTCGCGTTTATAATATTAGTAGGATATATAAAACCTTACCACTAACACAACTAATAATACAACACCACAAACAAACTGGAACAAAGGTGAAACGAGAAAAATAAAAGTTAATTAATTATTTAGCACCCGAAATAATAGGTAATCCTACTCGCGTCGAAACGGCCCGCAGAACCCTATGTCTAAAATGCAATGAAACGAGCAGTTTTGTTTATAAATTAATGTAAATTAAATTATTAAGGATGTAGAATAAAACCCTTGTTTTTAATACATTGAAGCAAAAGGCAGCACATGCTATATGAACATTATTCAATCGAATACATTTGGACATATATTTTAAAGATAAGTTCTACTATGCTTATCATTTGCACCTAACCATTGACACAGTTTGATTGTGAAATATTTATTCCCATGGGTACTGTTCTCTGCCCACTACAAAATCAATACAGTATGTCGGCCACAGAATTTTAAACTCAGTAGAAGATTGTTACTGGCCGGACGTTCAGTCCTTTCTCAACTATGTTTCTATTTATAAAAAATCATCCACAGTTCAAATCCTGTCCAACGGGATAGAGCATCCACGTACTAGCTCACATAAGTGCTTTCCGGATGTGGTTATTTCGGGTAGTTCTTGTGACAAATCAGTTATGAAACTTAGAAGTGCTATCCCTGCACAGTGCCCGGAAATACGGCATGCCACACATTGATAGTGTGTGGAAATCGGAGGGCGAGTGCACTCCTAAACATGACATCAACTATGGTTATTGCAAAATGGCAAAAGAGACGGCAGGTCACGAGCGAGAGACTGTCTCAGCACCTTGTGCCAAGTTTGGCACAATACTTTTTTTATACCACGATGGTGGCAAACAAGCTTACGGCACGCCTGATGGTAAGCGGTCACCGCAGCCTATGGTCGCCTGTAACGTCAGGAATGTCACACGCAAGTTGCCGACCCTTCAAAAATTTACTCGCTCCCCATATGAAGAACCGCATACTGTAATCTTTCTGGAAAACCTCAGCTAGGTGCTCATTCCATAATCGGAGCGTCGTGGGAGGAAATTCCTCTGAAACCGCACTGTACGCGACCATCGAGGTTCCAATGTGTGAGGATGAACTCCCTGCCGATGGCGAGCGGTGCGATGATAGAAAGTGGCTGTGGACATTATATCAAACAACTCCTCGGAACACAAAGCATTGTACAAGCGGTAGAACACACATAAGGAGGCGAAATCTCTCCTTAAACTTAAAGGTTCAATACCGCTTGTGAGTTTCTCACAGTTCGTACTTGAGCCGAGTCCAAGTCCAAGTTGGCATCCAGATACACCTGCCCAGAGATGACAACTAGGCTTAGGTTTGCGCCTAGGGTAAACCTGTCATCCGACTAGTAACAGTTCCCTTGAGGCGTCCGGCTTCCTGTACGCCCCTACAAAATAGTTGTTTATAATTATTATTATAAACAATAATAAGTACAAGTAACAATAATTAGTATTATAAACAATAATAATACAAACCGCAGCAGTGTCATATTCTCGTGACTCCCATGGCTGAGTAACGGCTAGATCAAAAGTTATTGAGAGGTTGAGAGGTGCACCAGCTCCACACAATTGACGTACCGTACTCCCAGTGCGACAATATACGTAAGACATTTTCAGCTCGTAAGGAAAAACCCACTAAATTGTTGTTCTCACCCAGTTGCCTCTTGTCTAAGTCTACTTAAAAAATTTGAGTAGTTTTTATTTTTAACTTGTTTTTATAAACGAGTCCAAAAATTAGTCAAATTTTTGAAATTATATGAAAAAAAAATTAAATTTGACCAACTTCTACCGTTCAGATTTTTTTTTCTACCAATACATTGTAATAATTCTTACATGAAATTAAGTCGATCCACATTAAAAAACTCAGTTTTATATGTTTTTTAAGACCAATTCGCGCTTGACCAGCAATTGATTGATGGATTGTCAAAAGTTTTTTACAAAGAAAAACCTCGTTTTCTAAGACAGTTAATCTGAGCCTCTTGTAGATTTGGATACTGCTCCAGTTATTCAATAGTTTCAACAAAATACAATAATACTTTTAATAATACTTTTTTTATTGTAGTTTTAGGATGCTTTGTTTATCCTATTGTTTTTATATATAGCTGAATATGTACCGCTTTACACCAATTCGTAATAATGTAATTTAATAATCGTTCGTAACAATCTACACTTTCATTCTTCTTTTTTAATCGATGATTGAATTGTGAACAGGCATACCTAGGCAGTAAGTAGGGCCCGACATTATACCGATCTCGACGTGGAAGACAATAGATCATTATGAACTGGACCTAAAAGATCTGCTGTTCAACTGTATCCTGACCACTATTCACGCCACATCAGTGGAGATTGACTGCAATCGCAACTAAACAAAGCCAAAAGTAATGTGCAAAAGTGCGGCATTTATAATAAATAAATCATACGCCCGACAAAACTCCTTCAACCTTGACAGCAAGTAAGCCGTACATACGGTTCACCCGAAAAATACAAAAAATATATTTATAAACTAGACATATATAGGTTTATAGCATCACATAGGAGAATTTTGATATCTAAAAAATCTAAAGAAATGGTGGACCAGCGAATTTTATTTTCCATTTTCACAGAAAATTTTCATCTTTTATGAATAAAAATAATAGAAAGAGGACTTTTAAAAAAAATTCGTACGTGCTGCTATAGACTGGATTTTCCAACTTTTTAAGACGTGTTACATACAAATCGGATAAATAGTTTTTTAAATATGTGGTCGACCAGATTGACAAACGTATAGTTTTAAGAAAAATGCGTTCAAAATTTTGTTGAAAGATAATTCGACATGCAAACTAAATATTATATCTGTATTTTTTTTATTTCCCACCATCAGTCAGCTATTCCTGGATCATAGAACAGCTCCTCAACATCCAGAGAATCATCATTTCCTTAATTTTTTTTTATTCAGACGACCCTCAAGCGTGTTTTTTTTTCGGCTTCGTGCTCGATGTTTCATATCCGCTTCCCATCAATGTTTATACAATATTGGTAGAGTGCTTCACCAATTTTACGAAATTCTTTACAAAATTTGGTGAGAGCATTCTTAACAAATGCATTTTAAGTAAATGAAAAAAGAGGGAAAATGTTTTATAGTGCTCTGGTGCCTTAATATATTTGGCGGGCGCTCCGATTCAAATGCGTCCTCGAGGCTTATCAGACAAATGTCCCTTCAAGTTCCCTAATCCTACTGTTATTGCTAAATCTGTGATGTTCGAAATACAATAAATTTATTGCATGACAGGTCTTCTCCTAGCAGGGTGGTGGGCGGTCGGTGGTTGCGTAAGGTTCGTAAAGCAAGCCACAGCCGCCGAAGTAGAGGCCACGTGACGTCACCCCTGCCACGCTCCACCAGCCGTCACTCATCTAGTCGCGCGTCTGACGCCGAGCCCTGCGTAAACGTCGAACTGCGCAGGAGTTCACGCCTCATCAACACATTTCCCAGATCAGACTACTCCATTACCGAACGCTGGTCTTACGGAACTGACGTTTACGAGACACGCTGCGATACGGACTTTAAGTGTGGAGACGACCGCAAATCGAGCATACATACAAAACGCGGACGTACCTCCTCGCATGACAGGAAAAAACGCAAAACCACATCGAAAAATCGCGCCGAGGAGTGCATCGCACATTGCACGCGCTCACGGACTGCTCTTAGACTGAGTGAGAGTACTTGTGAGCCAATACCGATTAATTTGAAACCACAAACTGTATCTCAACAGCAATCGAATCAAAACGCTACAGCTTCCTTGACACATCAAACCAGTCAACCCGAAGGTGGTCTGCTGCCATTAGACGAAAGAGATTTTGCATATTCGCCTTTCAGTTCATCAACTGTCACTGAGCTTTTGGATTCTGATTATTCCGTATATAGTCCGACGGTGACTCGCAGAAAAGGCAAGAAAAGGAAGAGATCGACGCATCACTCCATTTCGAACAGAAAGAGCAGTTGTTTGCTTAATTTCGAAGTGTGCCCGAAGAAGTTTAAAATAGATTCACATAAAGACGACACAGACGCGAGCAGCGCTGACAGAACACCCAGAGACGAGACAGAGAGAACTGAACCATCCTATAATCAAGGCATCTGCAAGTACCAGCTGCGGAACAGAAACCAGCGCGACTTCGGACCGCCTACCGCAACCGTTACAAGCGAACATTCAGGTAGTTAAATTGTATATTTGCACTTTTTACGTATTTATTTTCAATTTAGACATTTAAAATATTTTACACACAGAATTATACAAGATATCTTTTGTTTTAAAATAATATTTAAACTACTATTTTACCTGGCTCTTAAAATATTATTATTATATATATGTAATAAAAACATAATTTATTGTAAATTATGGCAGTATTTTGCACATCACTAACTTCCATCTCAAATCATAAAATCCTGTTCATCCAAAGATGACTTAAAGAAATCGTAATTTGAGATAAGACCTCCCAATGTACAGTTTCTTTTTACTTACATATTATGCTGTAAGCTTAATGAGTACTCTCTCTCTGTGTTTAATAATTGAGATGTATGTACATGATTTCCTCACGCAGAAATGTCAGAGTTTGTGTTTAAGGAGCCGTAAAGATATTTATGGAACATATGACAGGATATATATTTCTCCTAATTACTTCTGATCAGCCTTTGATAATGTGAGATACAAATTCTAATTAAATCTGTTAAGACATTAAAGGATCTCCTCTAAAAGGCGGTACAGCTTATCAGGTATTGTTATCACGTGTATCAGATACAGTCAGTCATCACAGATAATGCATATTGATATTACAGTGAGCTCGCTGCTCGACGACGTGGTCCATAAGCCAACAGTAGTCGAACGGAAGAGCACTTCAGAGAGTTTCAGCGGGGACACAACTCCGCCGCTCTTGAAAGACTTCCAAGGTACTTTCCCACAAAGGTTAGTAATATCGGTGTGACAGTAGTAGTGCAAACATGTTTACCAGTGGTCTCTTTACAGAAGCCGGCTCATCAAAAGCGCATAGTTCTGCAAGCAAATTATTGATTGTACCCCGCGATCTTCCCTACTTACGTCAAACTAACGCGAGGAGGGTAAGTCTCATTGCCATTACTGTCCATCCAATATTAGAACTGATTGATGTATCGCTCATCCAATAGAATACTGACGTAATTACAAAAAAGTTAAAATTTTATTTTGTGTTTAATTTGGATGATTTGTTAATATGGATTTTTTTCGAGAATGATCAAATTATTAATAATAATCTATAAATAAATTATGAAAAATCATGATAATTGATATGATTTACGCTTACGCTTCTTCTGATAAATTGCAAAAATGTAATTACGTCATTGTTCTATTGAATGAGCGATATGGCTGAAAATTATAATCGATCAAAGCTAAACTAAAATTCATAGATTTGGTATTAAACATGTCAATAAAATTAGTGACTCAGTTCAGAATGAATTTTGATCCAAACTGACATAAAGTGTGTAAGTTTTGGAAATTACTTTCTTATATTGTTATAATAACAGTTGATATTCTATGCACAATCTGTACATTAGAATGAATATCGTTTTCAGCTACTAGTGATTTGATATACAATAAGAAATGTACAAATATTACGTATGCTTGAAAATTGAGTGGCGTGATTTAAACTGGTACCCCAGACATTACTATTATTACTTCCATTTATAAGTAAGTACCTAGTATTAATTACATTGTTTTGTCGTGGACGTTATTATCAACTGCACTAGAGCGATCTGGCAGTCTTGAGACAACTGTGTCACAGATGAGACCGATCTTTGCTGTTATAATAATATATTCAAGTTATAAAATACATGTGCGTAGCGACGCTCAATTATGCGATTAGTGAGAACTTTGACCAAAGAATAAACAAATGTATGCAGATTCTTCAGGGTAACAATTTTGCATTTTTTATACTACATACAATATATTATTTATACTTATTACTTATACTACATTTTTATTTACTAAACAGAGTTTAGTTGAAATGATATACTTGACAATAACGCTTTGATTATTTATTATTTATCTCATCTCTATAAATTTCTACGATAATTCTTTAATATGATTGACCCGATTTCAAGTCGCACCTTATAAAAATTAATGATAAAAAACAATATATTCTTTTTTACGGTTGATGCAACAACACAACCAAACTTAAATGAAATAAAATATTATTTTTTGCGATAAATCCCGCGAGTAATTTATAAATATGAGCTCGTGTGCGCGTGTATGTGTGTGTATGTGTGTGTATGTGTGCATGCGTCCGTGCGTGCGTGTGTGTGTGTGCATTATTTAAAATTAATTCAATATTGTAATAAAAAATGAATTTGCTAATTTCACCTTTAATAAACCTGGTTACATTCATGGGACTGATACCATTTGCACAGAGTATCGCTGCTGCGACGGGTGCGACTCTGGGTGCTTGCCTGACGAGGGGAGCCAGCTCTTCGCAGCGACAGAGGCAGGAATCTGCATCTAAGAGACAGGTACCTCAATTCATTTTGATCCTCTTGTTTTATTGACACTAATTTTATACAGTACGAGTAATAATCACATATATTAATGATAAATATATTTTATAACGCGTATTTATGAGACCTATTGTATGTTAGTGAAATTTTATGTATGTGTAACATGAAAGTGGATATGTGTCGTATCGAGTTTGCAGATAAATGCAAGCCATGATGATATATGATGCGTCATGACGTGACACGTCCATAGTCTCTTTCTCATTTATTCTTGTTATAATTTGCACACCAATTTCTTAGAAATTATGTAAAATAAAAAATGACCTATTATGATCTTAAAAAGACTGGAGGAGACACGAAAAGTTTTAGTATTACTATATCTAAATGCCTACATATTATGTAAGTTAGTTAATAGTATTAACGTTAGCAAAATGTTCTCGGCTAATATAATAATGCCCCAACTCACATGGGTGCTGAAAATTGCTTAACACCGGTAAAAAATACAGCAAACACACGCATATGCAACTACTACTGCAATAGTAATTATAGGCATAAAATAATGTTGTACTAAGAGTACTGTATTAAGAGTTAACATTACAATAGCAAGATGCTAGAAGTAACACTATCTTTTGTATAGCTTCACTGTTGCCATTTTTCTGTCAAGATCCATTTTCCAATTTAATTTTGTTCACTTTATCTAGTTGTCATTATTGCCTACTAGATTTACGATTCACAGTATATTCACCCCTTGCGCTATCAATTATTTAACACAAATGTCATCCTAATTCCAAATGAGCTTTTATTCGCTACCAGTCCCCTCATTTTCGGTTATCATTACTCGCTTTCTTTTTGAAAGCGATCGAAAAATATCACTACCTTCACTCTCACTTTCCATTTTAGGGATCTGAATAAATATAATGCTTACTAAAAATAACAATAAAACTATTATATTAATGACGAGATTTTAATTTTATTAATATATCTCTATAAAAGTAATACAATTTTAATAAAAAATGCAGTTCTGTGACTGGCACTAATTTTACGTCTGAATAACGCCGTTCTACAGTTAAAAGCTAATACCAACGTGAAAAACAATAAAATATGGTAAATAGTACACTGCCGGAGAAAATTTAGTAGACGTACACTATACGTCATTCTCAGTATACGAAAAAATTGACAAGGACGTACATTGCACGTCAAAATAGCGAAGAGGTTAAAAAACAATGTATTAAAAAATATCCTCTGTTCAGGATACCAAATGCCATATAAATGCTTTGTTAAATACAAAATAGAAATTAAAATTACTTATAGTGAAAATAGCTGACTGATAATTATACAAAAGCAATTATATCTTTCAGCTATTCTGGCTAATTGAAATTGTGAATTAATCATTCTATTGGGGGTAGTTGCTTACCATTTTGAATTTACTATTTTGGATATACTGAGGAAAATTGTGATGCCTGGTGAATTTGTCTCTGTTAATAAAGTAGATGCTTTAAATAATATAATTTGGTAAGCAGGTACCGGGTAGCGAGGGCGCGGGCAGCAGCGCGGCGAGCGGGCGGCGCGCGCGCGCTCGCGATATGCCGCAGCCGCAGCCGCAATCCACACGTCGAGACAAACGAGGTGACACGCCCGCCACATTACAATCTCGAGTTATTAACCCTGGCTTTTGTTACCTGCGTCCACCTTCCTATTTAGTGTACTTCACTTTGCTAGTTTTTCAACATCTTCAGTGGTGAGTTCATCAGCTTCAATATCTTACATCACTATATCCAGGGGCCAGGAGGTCATGTCCAACAGACAGCCATGCAAATATTTAGTAAATTTATACATACTCCTAAGTTAGGGTATTTTTCATCATTTCTAGAATTGGTACGAAAACCTGTTGTTATTGTAGTTTCTTTTACTATAGTTATTTATCTAGTTTAAACACATCAAACTAGAGATAAACCTGATCTCAGTCTTGTTACTCTGTTTGTAATATTGAAAATGCATTGAACAGGTAAAAGCAGTCTGGGTTCGTGTGCCAGTACTGGTGGTGCGTCCAGCCGGTCCCACCCCCAGCCGTTAACCACGGTAATTTTATTATTTACTAGCTTTTGCCCGCAGCTCCGCTCGCGTAAATATCGGTTTTTCTCCATATGAGAATTCCCAAAACATTCACAGATTTATATAAAAAAGCTTTAAAACCACTTTTACTTAACCTCTCGTACCTAAGCGGCGGCTATTAAAACAGGGATCAAGCTGTATCATCAATTCTATTGAACCGATTTTGATGAAACATGCCGCATTAATTAAGTCGGAATAGTACCTTTAAGACTGTAACAGTTTAATCAAAATCTACCTGCTGGTTTTTGCGTGAAGCCCGAACAAACAAGCAAACATCGACGGATTCGCTTTCAGAAGCCCTTAAACAGTCGATCTGAGTAGTTTATTTTAAAATATCTTTGAATTTTGAAAATTTGACATTTAACAATTATATAATAGTATAGATAGATTGCTTCTCATTGGTCGACCTGTGAATTTTAACATTATTAATTTGGCTATGAAGTGATAGGATGTGTAGAATAGTCCCTGAAGCCTACTAAGATGATGATAATGATTTAGCATGAATGCTACAGATGAAAGCTATCCAGTAGGTATGTACTTCATAATAAAATCATGAAAACCTGTTAAATATGTATGTATTGACATCATACAAAAATTACAGAACAGATTCTGATGGGGTTTTCGCTAATTACTATTTAGTCTCGAAAGGGACATAGCCATCAATGATTATATATTTTTTTCTGTGACCTGTTCGTGGTGATTTTTGTTAGTAAGTGGGTACACCCAAAGACTTGTTGGTTAGCAAAAACTTTGTCATGCTATTTTTCATCCATTTTTTTAACTCATTTGGTTTCTAATAGCCTACATCAAAATCGTTTTCGTTTCTCATTTTCCGTTCATCTTTTTGTCTAAAATTAAATAGAAAAATATAGCGATGGACTGGTTATTGAAAATATTTAAACTCTACATAAAAATATTGTTGCATCTTTGGTGCAAATATTGTCTCGGAATAAGGGTTCTTGAATTGTGAACTTTCTTGCGCTCATGATAAGTATGTTCGTACACAGGGTGCCGTGGCGTCCACTTCTACCACTCCGCCGGCATCTGCGTCAGCGATGATGCCCGACAACGCATCAAGCGATGCAAAGCCTAAAGGCAAAGGTAACTGTTATTATTTTTTTTGTTCAAGGTTATATTCTATGTTTATTTAGGAGTGAGTTACCGGAATTGCGCTGTTACTCAGATTTATTGTGTTGAATGTGAAAATTTCTGCAATATCACATTTCGACATATTGTGAATAAGAGACTGGTTGTAGGTCTCTTTCGTATATACATATAACCCGATAGAATTAACTCTGTCATCGAAGCTCTGTTATAGCGCGCAAAAAAGATTATTGAAAAACAATAAACACGACTACGTGAAAAAGTATTTTTTTTTTATAATTTTGTTTTTTCACCCTCATAGTTAAGACGAATTTAACGATACCTCTCAAGCTAAAATCTATCAAGCCTTTTAGGCTACCGAACGTGCCAAAAAATATACATACATACCTACACTCAAAAAACATAACCCTCCTGGCGCAGTCGGGTAAAAAAAATAACTAAATATTTTATTTTTCCTTCGACTTTCCGGATACTTGCATCATTTGATGTATTATGTATGTTTTATTATTTATTTGAGATTTTCTTTAGACGTAATGCCTCTAATCTTCCAATATGTGGATGTAAATAAACATCATATATTCCCCTTACGAAAAATTTCAAAACATTCTTGATTATGTTTATTTCTTCACTATTTATTTATCTAATAGCCTTCTCCATGTTTTTAAAAGTAAAATGAAACATTTATAAGGCAACAGTAAATTAAAAATCAACAAATTTAGTCCACAAACATCATGAAATTTAAACTGCTGAAAAATAATAATTTCGTCCAATGTCACAATACGATACATTAAAACATCTATGTTGTTCATACGCATATCGACACTAAAACGCTGACCCTACTGTATCGTACGTATGTGACGGCGAGTACGTGGAAGCGAGAGGGGCAGCACATTCCAGCGAGGTGCGCTGTTAATTCAACCGAGTTATATTTTTATAGATAAGGTGCTTGCAGGCCACCTGATGGTAACCAATTACACGTGCCCATGACTATCAGCTACAACAGAGTGGCACGGTTATGTGTAGATGATTTTACAGAAAGATAGCTTTTCTTGAAAATTGGTGTATTTTAGGAATTAAGTATAAATGTCAATGGTGGGAACTTTAGACGCCAAGCAAGGCCCTACCATTATATTTCAAGCTTTAATCTGAAGTGTGTTGTAGCATCATCCTCAGCGGAGGAGTGCGCTGGCGGGGGCGGCGGCGGTGGGGCGGGCGGGTCGGCGGTGGTCGCGGCCGGTGAGGAATCTTCGTCCGAGGAGGGCGAAGTAGGCCGCCTGCAGGCGTTGCTGGAGGCGCGTGGTCTGCCACCGCACCTTCTCGGCGCGCTTGGCCCGCGTATGCAACACTTGCTGCATCGCACAGTCACCGCCAACTCCGGTACCACCATTTTTTAAGTTATGGACTTTGCAAATGAGCATGTTTGTGTAACTACTTCACTTCATCTCTATCTCATAACTGTTAGCATTAATACTTAAATTCCATGAAAATTAGTAGGGCTTTATGCTTAATCAGTATATGAATACTAATAATATACGAATTATAAGGATGTAGACAGTTTTTGAAAATGCTTTTAATTTATACCTATTATATATACCTACTTATATCGTGGATCCAAGATTGCCTGCGGTATATATGAGTTTCTACGGCGCCTTCATCTTCTTCAACTGATAAAAATCGTCAATCATATTTTCACAGCTGCATCCAAAGCCGCACAACTACTGGCCGGATTACAAGCGACAGGTGACGAAGGGCAACAGTTGCAAGCCGTGATAGAGATGTGCCAACTACTTGTTATGGGTAACGAAGACACACTAGCCGGCTTCCCGGTGCGTCAGGTCGTACCGGCACTTGTCAACTTGCTCGCTGCTGAACACAATTTTGACATGGTAAATAACATACAAACTCAACGAATTATTTATTATTTTTTAATGATCATAAATTTGACTATCACTTATTTACCGATCACGGAAAACACTGTGAATTTAACAAATTTGTATCCGAAATATGGCGACAGGCTCGCCCCCTCTTCCCCATTGCCACAAACACTACAGTGAAATATGTATGCACGTCGGCCCATTACTCCCGGAGCTAATTAAAAAACATATGCCTGTGTGTTTTTAGTCATAGTCATGACTCCAAATTTAAGTGAGATTGAGTTGTGATTGACTGATGATAAACATCGTGAATTACTGTTTTAGATGAACCACGCATGCCGTGCTCTTACGTACATGCTGGAAGCGTTACCCCGTAGCAGCGGTGCTGTCGCACTCGCCGTTCCCGCGTTCCTGGACAAGCTACAGGCTATCACCTGCATGGACGTGGCCGAGCAGAGCCTCACCGCGCTGGACATGTTGTCGCGACGACACTCGAAGTCTATTCTGCAAGCAGTAAGTTTATTTAGCCTACCTGGGCTTTTATCTGTGTACCCTGTATAGTTTAATTTTTAAAAATGTGTCTTGATCTACCTAGCATTATCATTCGTCTTTGTTTATTAAATCGTCTCTGGCTATTGCCAGAGACGATTTAATAAACAAAGACGAATGATAATGCTCCTGTTTAATGATTGATAATGATATCCTGTTTATTAACAGGATAAATGAAAATGTATATTATATATAATAAACATGTACATTTTATGATAGATAATAAAATGTAGATTTTGTGTTAATGGGTAAACACAAGCTGTACAAAACACTTTGTTCGATACAGCGCGGCGTGTCGGCGTGCCTCACTTACCTCGACTTCTTTTCAATTAATGCACAACGCGCAGCCCTCTCCATCACTGCCAACTGTTGCCAGAACCTTACACCAGACGAATTCCACCTCGTGAGGGATTCACTGCAATTACTTGCTAACAGGTAATATTTCATTTAATTTTTTTTGTGTCTAACATACTATTTTATGTATTCAACTTAATTTCTTTCATACTGTAACATTATCAAGAGTATTTTATGAGTTCAATCTTTTTCACGCATGATTTTTCATTATCAACAAGTAATTTGTGATCTAAAAAAATCAACCAGTTCATAGTCAGCCAAGCTATACTTTATGTGGTTGTGATTTCATCGCACGTTGTTCGTCGACAGACTGACCCAACAGGACAAGAAGTCAGTGGAGTGCGTGTGCCTGGCGTTCTCCCGTCTTGTGGACAGCTTCCAGCACGACCCAGCGCGACTCCAAGAGATCGCCACACCCGACTTGCTCACTAATCTGCAACAGCTTGTAAGTATTCCGAATTAATTAATTGATCACGTGTGATATTTTTAAAGATAATAATAATAATGGAACAATATATTGCATGGAACAATGGAGGATTGTGCCTAGTCTGATAGGTGAGCGGCTGTTAGCTGTGGAACACCATATAACAATAAGATGGAAAATTTTCAAGAGCGATTGTGTGAGCCTGCTGTGGTTTTGCCTATTTCTAAACACTTGACGTCCTACTAGAGAGAAAACAAATTCATAAAAGTGAACCGAGGGTGTCTCTTTTTTACATGTATGATTTCAAGCTGTTTTATTACGGATGGATTATTCTCGCGAATAACGTACTGGAACCCACATATAGTACGAAGAATACTGCTGACCGATACTTCTGCTACCTCAGTTCATACAAAATAGTTCTTACCGCATGGCCGCGTCGGTAGCAGTCAAGTGATAGCTCGGCAAGGTTCAGAAAACCAATCGCGATCATCGAACTTGAGGCTACCGAAGCATGCAAAATTGTAAAGTTCAGGTGATTTCAGTAAACTTGTCTTCAGCGTGAGAGGGTTGCTTTTTTTTTAAAACACATAAGCTGTGACGTCCTAACAGTACGTAACTACGTTTATCTGCAGTTGGTGGTCCAGCCACCGCTGATCTCGGGCGCGACCTTCATCACGGTACTGCGACTGCTGTGGGTGATGTGCGCCGCGTGCCCGCAGCTGGCGTTGGCGTTGCACCAGCGTTCAATCGCGGACACACTGTTGTGTCTGCTCACTGGATCTACCCTGCACCAGGAGGTATGTGCTCATAAGTATTTATGTTGGAAATTAATGTTACAGCCTACACGCCTGTGCCTGTACGAGTAAGGACTTTGTAAGAACAAGAGCCTAAGAGACTGCTCTACGAGTATGTAAGGATAAGATCTAGAAAAATACCATGATCAAGAACATATCCTGCTACCCTAGCGTAATCATCGTTACGCATTACATTATTACCATATCAGTCCATAGATATCCATCGCTGGAAATAGGCCTCCTCTAATGATCGCTACAATCTCTTCCCTGATATAAAGATAGGTAATATAAGGAGATAAAGTAAATATTTTTTATTGACTATAATAATCATTTAATAAAGGGTTAGCAGAGACAGTGCCTTTCCCAATATATAGAAATAATATATCCAGGGTATGGAAAACCTAATTTCGTTTAATCTCTTCTCATTTTATCAGTAGCGTATTTATAAAAAAAAAATAATAGCCTAAGCTAAGTAAGAGTTAGTAAACAAGATGCATGTGCTCAATTTCATCCCATAATATGTTACAGCAAGTGGAGTTGATCCCCCGTCTTCCACAAGAGCTTTACGAAATAACTTGTCTCATCGGTGAGCTGTTGCCGCGGCTGCCCACGGACGGCATCTTCGCGGTTGACGCGCACCTAGACCGGCCGTGGTCCGCCAGCAGCGACCGCACCGCGCACTGGCAGTGGCGCGACGACAGAGGTAGTACACCATTGTAATAACATAGTGGCACTTGTCACAATATGAGGTTGTACTCGAGTCCATGGTCGATATTCGAGCTGACTTCAGGGTTTAGCCACGTTTATAGTGTCCTGCTGTCAGATGCGTTAACAAATTTCACATCTAGTTTAGAACTCAACTTCATTATGTTTTACCGTTTAATGTTTGGCTGCCAAGAGAATGTGCTCCTGATATCTGTCAAATAATACGGTTTTTTATTTATCCAATATAAAACTAATACGCTTAAGTCGACCGACGACGTTGAATATAATTCTTAATTATAATATGCACTAAGCATATAAACGAGTATATATTCATCGTGGATTGTTTGACACTACAAAGTGATATTTACGAAGTGTTAGGAACGTATTCTCTCAACGACACCAATCATCACAGATATTGTGCAAGTAACGAGGATGCTGTCAAATAGCAGTCAGTCGTCTTAATCCGCTCTACAGCAATAAAAATGCACATACATCCCTTGCAATAAAAATAGATCCAAACTTAAGTATTTTGGCTTGGCTGTTCTGTAAATTCGTTTGTTTACTAATGACAACAATTAATATACGACAAAACCCACATGGTTTGGCAGGCGTCTGGCGATCATACTCATGGGCAGAAAGTAGAGCGCTCGAAGCGGGCGCCACTGCCGGTGAAGAAGAAGTGTGCCTCAACACACTGGGCCGCTCGTACACGGTAGACCTTACCGCCATGCAGCAGCTGAATGACCACACTGGCACTGCGCGGCCCATTCAGCGCGTGGCACCGGCGCCCGCCTCCACTGACCAGGCGTCTTCACAATCGCCCGCGCCTGGTACGTTCTTTTAAAATTCTTCTATTCTTAACAAGTCAACAGTGTTTGAAACAAACCTTCGTTTTTGTTGCTATTAATGACACCAACTCTGAAACCTTCATGAGAAAACTTACCAGTTTCGTTGTAATCAGATCTTTGGTATGGGAATTGAATACCGGACAAAAAAACTCGGCAGCTTTGCTCGCAATATTTTTGTAATGGTGATAACGGTAGTGATGATTCATAGCCTATGACTGTCCTTTGTATAATATTCATCTCTGCTAAGTTCCATCCATTCAGCTGTTGAACGTTTTAACACCTAACAGACAGACAAAATACACTTTCGCTTTTATCATATTAAAGTGGACATATCATGCACATGAAATGCTTGAATTAATATTATTAAATGTTCACTAATGCAATTGAAACGCCAGCCACTTTGTCTTTACGTGGCTTATAATGTGCCTGTACAGATCCGCGCATCGCCATGGTCCGCTCAAACCCGACGCTGGCGCGCGCCCTGCTGGCCGTCCTGCACGAAGTGTACTGGAGTTCAGCGGGGCCTACTGTGCGTTCACAGGCATTGAAAGCGATTTTACGCTGCGTGTACTACGCCGATGCAGCGCTGCTAAGACAAGTGTTGAAGATGCAGGTAAGAATTTATCTCTAAGAGAAGATACTACCCAACACAACAGATACACACCGTGAAAAACATATTAGGGACAAGGTGAAAACTGACGCAACTAACGCTTGAACCTTTATAGCGTGGCAGAGGCAAAAGCGCATTTTCAAGTTTGTACTGGAAAACCCATGTATACGGTTTTCCTGTGTACATATTCTAACTAGCTGCACCATCGACGACACAGCAACTAGACAGATAATAACAGGGAAGTGGTTTCTGTCAATACATATGGGAAATAGCTCAAATATAAGCTGCCTCTCGAAAACGCATCAGTTCCAACCAGTGTCGTGAGCTGTAAATATAACGTTTTAGTGGTTTCACTAAAACGGTATATTTACAGCTCGCGACACTGGTTGGAACTGATGCGTTTTCGAGAGGCAGTGTTTACTTGTGAACATTAAAATGCTCTCTTGCTCGGTAAAATGCTGTGGTATCGTCAGAAAAACTTCCAGTTTTCAAAAAGATGGCATGCCATTTCATCAATATGCGAATAGAGTAAAAAAAAACATAAATTCTGTTTATTTCACCATCAAAGTTCAACTTATACTGGCCTGTCTTGTGAGAACGTAAAAGTCTTTCATAGAGTCGTCTTTTCGTATGCACTTAATAACACCATCTCATTTTTTTTATTATTTCAAGTTATTTAGCATGTATAACTAATATTGACGTAGTAATTCTTTTATCGACAAATGTATAAATACGATCTGGGCCGCTAGGTAATATTAGCCTCAACGCCAAGAAAAAACTAAATGAACTTAACATAGTATTATGATAAAAAAATATGTGTATTTAAAAATATAAAAATGAACAAGATGTGGCGCGATAATCTGTATTCTTTAAAATTCAAAATGGCTGTTATACTTTTTGACAATAGTCAAGATGGTGTCATTTTCGGGGTTCTTGCGTGTGCTGATAATGCATTTGACACCCATTTTGAAAGGCGAAATGGTGGTCAGGCTTTTTTTGTACATACATACATACACTCAAACCGATATCCCATAAGGGTAGGCAGAGAGCATAGTACATACTACATACATACAGTCACGCCTCTTTGTCATTGGAGTAGGCAGAGACCACTTCTTTCCACCTGCTACGATCATTTAATGTAGCGAAGTGGCTATCCGTAGCCCACATTTCGCCTCCGCGGACAACGAGACGTGTCGGGTGAGAAGTGACGCATTTTTTGTTTCTCTGTATATATGCACTGTATAAGAAAGTAGTATTCCAGCGATACACAGTATCCGACACACAAGTACTATGAGTATAATCTACTCCATGAGTTTATTAGTATTGCAATAACATTTGTCTATTTCTATGTAGGTGATCTCGTCCCACATAGCTGGTATGATGGCGTCCAGCGACCTGCGCATCGTGGTGGGCTCGTTACAGCTAGCCGAGATTCTGATGCAACGGCTGCCGGAGGAGATGGGTGTACAGTTTCGCCGCGAAGGCGTCCTACACCAGGTGGCTCAGCTAGCCGAAAGATCCCCGCACCACCACAACGCCAGGCAGCCAAATGTTAAGGTGGTTATGGCATTACTTTCATGACATTTTATTGATGTTAAAACATAACGATGATCAGTAGGGTGCAACTGAGTGTCATCCATTTGATCCTAAATTCTGTTTCAATGGGATCTGAACACTGCAAACGATTATAAAATCTTCGATTTTTTATTATTGTTACTTTCAAATATTCAATATCATCATCATCATATCATTCAATATCATTATACTTTGATGCTGGAATCATCGAAAAACTTTCGCTTTTATTTAACACTTATTTTAGATTGCACCTCGCAACTTAAACATGCAAAAATGATCGAAATAACTTGTACTGTGTTGTTTTTTTTTTTATAATAGCTTTAGTGTAGTGATGATGTGTATGATATTAAATTAATGAAGAACAGATTAGACAAAGTGAATAGGCATAAGAATTAGGCCATGTTTGGAGAAGTCAAAAAATATTAATTTCATAACTAACAGCTACATTTACAAATTATGTACAGTAACATATTCATACAATGTGTTGCTACAAATGCAGCCAACCCCGTTATACACCAATAAGTTAAAAAACATTTTGGGGCTGTTTAAAACGTGTTAGCAACTAAATACAGAATAAAAGCGACAATTTGTAATTTAGAGCTTGCGAGTAACGAAGCATATAAAACTTCAATCCTGAGCGTTTTAAATAATTATTACATTATATACTAGCATCGTGTCAAAACGAAGACAATTGAAACGAAATGATATTGAGTAATGAAATAATCATGCAACAATTAATTCACTTATGGTTTTTCTGAAGAAGGTGGATGTTGTTGCAAATAATTCAGTGTCCATAAAAATCACTTTCGACGGCCGTTGAAGTATCTCGGACATCGACTTATAATTTTTCTAATGTCTTGTTACGGCATTCATTAATCGTTCCAACTGCTTTGTTTTCTTTTCCTCTTTTATCACCTGTTGCAACACATCGTGTCCTCTCCGCAGTACTCGGTATTTACTGAACCCTCATCTAATAAAAAATATTGTCTTTTAAAATATATTATTTTTACTGGCCACGCATGATTTTACTTCGGCCCACATTATTTTAATAGGGTTCAGCTCGCAATCTAAATTTCAGATGAGCATTATTAATATAAAAGACTGCTCTATATATAGAAGAACCCAGTTGATGGTCTCTTATAAAACTCAAGTGTAGTATCTATGACCTAGTACTTGTAATTGGCAGTCTCCCAGTGGTACAAGCGGGCGGTCAAGCGGTGGCACTTCGCCCCCGGCATCCACGTCGGCCTCGTCATTGGACCATACGAATTTAACACTCGCGTTCTCGGCATCCAGAGCGTTCATCACGGGCACCATGCGTGAGTATTTATTCTTTCGATGCGATGTAAATATTCAATTAGTCACCTCATAGTGTATGATCGTATTCTATTGAACACTAAACTTTTTTGTCTTGTTGAGCACTTGTACTGATTTTCACTTTTGGGTAGACCACCAAAGCAAGTTAATATAAAATTTTTGCTAATTTATCAACATCAAATGTGGTTTTGGCAGTTGGCGTGGACCCCTTGTAAGTCATCGTCGACCCCCTGGGGGTCGATATAGGCCACTTTGGGTATCAGTGAAGGTTTACTGATAGTAGAGCTTGGAGTTAAGTAAACAAGCAATGGACAGTAATGCCGTTAACGCCTATCTGCCAACAAATAGCTGTACTTCGAACACTGCTTTATTCCAAACAGATGGTAAGGTATGTCCCCGCATACAGACACTAGAAGGGTGACTAATATCATCGGTATCTACGCAACATTGGGATCGGAAAAATAGATACAACATCAACGAACTTGATGCATGATCAGTTCCGAAATCTTTTTGTATGTAAGCAGTATTCGTAACTCTGTCTGTTGTGTCGTTGTCGTCCAATGAAACGAATACTTATATTGTCGAACAGACCAAAGATCTTTAACGATACTGTTTTACTGCAATACTCTATTGGTGGATGTAATTAAGGTAGGTAGCGGCCGGTCACTGCATGCAAAATACAGCCTTATAGTGGTCATGTTTCAAACCAAACTATCAAATCTTCTTTCTGTAAATGTCTATGGGTGGCGGCGGAAATTTACCCTCAGGTGGG
This sequence comes from Thaumetopoea pityocampa, assembly GCA_017165845.1. Classification (NCBI taxonomy): domain Eukaryota; kingdom Metazoa; phylum Arthropoda; class Insecta; order Lepidoptera; family Notodontidae; genus Thaumetopoea; species Thaumetopoea pityocampa. The sequence goes on along the minus strand of WUAW01016139.1, from coordinate 24,978 downwards.
CTGCATGCGTATTTCCATAATGGAAGTAGGAAACACGCATTAAAAGTCTACATGTCAGTTTAGTAGTTATTATTGCATTGTTGTAATATAAATTATAGATCCTAAATAATGAAACAGTTTTTTCCTCAGCGCTCAGTCACGATGGCAGTGGATCAGAACCGGGAGCCGCGTCAGCTTCGACACACACGCAAATGTCAAACACTTCAGTTCATAGGTCAGTGTTCCGTAGAGCAACTTTATGATATTGTCATGATGTTACTTTAATTATGTTATATTTCGGGTAGCTCCATATATTGTAATTATGTAGCAATTTAAAGGTGGACCAAGAACCACCCACCATTCAAGGCACTGCTACTAACGAAGTAGCGTCACCTAATTCGCAATTAACCGCTTAATGTCGACATATATTTTAAATATCGTGTAATACAGGATTTTTTAATTGAAATCACTGCAGTATGTACAGGACATGTTTCTTAATGACACACAACAAACTTTGTTGTACTGCTAAAACTTACTAATATTATAAATGCGAATATTTGGATGTTTGTCTCTCATTCACTCTTAAATTTGGACGCCGATTTGAACAAAATGTAGTACTTGATTAGAACGTTTTCAGCAAGGCTATTTACTAACATCCAGATTCCAGACGCGGAATCGGAAACGAAATTATTTCTTTACCTGACAGGGCAAAGTACTGTCACCCCACTTCTTTATTGAAATTAATTTATATATACTGAGGTGCGTGTCTGACAATTGTCTTGCAAACTAGAAAGCTGTAAGTATATAAAATGTAATAATTTTAAAAGTTATCAGATTTAGTACACCGTACTTCCCAAGAAAACAATCAGACTTGCATGTAATTTAATATACATAAATATACATATAATTTATTTATTTATACTTTCATTAAAAGTCCAATTACAGAACTATGCCTCTCGGGTACAGAGATAATTTTGACGAATCGAGATATTTTTGATGAATCGATTCCGTTATGAATTGAAAAAAAGCGTGACAAAGTCACAGAAAACGATACTGTGAAATTATTTCGACGAAGTCGCCTTAGACTAAATAATTATCCGCTGAATCGCAACATACTTTCTTGGCCGTGTGAGGAAGGAATTATCACAAGGTGATCTGTTAATGTCGTCAGGTCGGGCAGTCCCCTGCAGTTGGCGGAGATGTTGAAACGCAAGCGCGCCGTAAAGCGGTCAGGCGGTGCGGGCGTGCGGCACGCGCGGCGCCGTGACGAGCCTACGCCGTCGCCGGCGCACGCGCAGCACGGCGCGACGCCTGCCGCTCCACCGCTTGCGCACCTCGCGCACCCAGCGCACGCACACCACGCGCCCTCGCCGCACAGTCAGTACCGACACGTAAACGATTGTGTAGTTTGTTCAATACACGAAGACAGCACAAATCCGTTCCAGAATCACATCAATATTATGTGTTTTTTGATTAATTTTACACGCCAGAGGAGCGACCTGAGTTTTGGCATGGTTATGAACAACAGAG
>WUAW01016139.1:2389-18795 GCA_017165845.1 Thaumetopoea pityocampa | reverse complement strand
TTTTTTCGAGAATGCTCAAATTATTAATAATAATCTGTAAATAAATTATGAAAAATCATGATAATTGATATAATTTACAAAATGCGTATAATCCAATTTTAAACTGAAATGCTTCTTCTGATAAATTGCAAATATGTAATTACGTCATTGTTCTATTGGATGAGCGATATTATGTCATACTAGCGGTTGCCATCTTTAGCTCGCATGATATTCAATAAAGAGATCCTATATCTCAATCCGGATTGCTTTCTGTTTAGCGAATTTTATTAAAGTCAGTTTAACCGTGGTCTTGTTTAAGTAACAAACATTCGCATTTTTAATTGTGAGTTTTTATTAATATTATTTAAGTTTCCCTGCTTTGCAGACAGATCTGTCGGTTAAGAAAATAGACTCATCGCTGTGCCATCGAATTCCTTAAAGTGATTTATTTGAATATCCAATTAGCCTGTACCGATTTAAATAAATCTGATACAAAAATACACTTACGCCTAAAATAATGAGCATTACTCACGTGTTATGACCCTACCGAGCGAGAAAGAAACGATCGATTCTGAAACGGTCAAAGAAAAATCTCTAACACGTAAAGATACGATTCATATTAGCGTTCATGCATACGCCGAGGCGCTTTGTACATTATTAGAAATGTTAGGCACCCTGCGCTGTGTGAACTAGATATAATCACTGTTATTATCACACTAATTAGTCATTACTAATCAAAGCTTTATTGTAGCAAATGCTGGCATCTGGGTGCAAACGCACACCATATACTACCGTGCTGTGGAAGCCAGCGAGCAGCCCCGTCCCGATACAAACACCTCCCGGAAAGGCAAAGGACAACCCACCAAGTGGTCGTCACGACGTAAACCCGATCTCTTGTGGAATGGTACGTTTCATGAATACAATTCGACATCTTTATTTGTTTTTAGAAGATTTTCATATATTAATTCCTTTTGTGCATCATTTTATTGTAAGGATTTAGTTAGCCTGTTGAATTCTAATGCTGTGTCGTATGTTCCAAATATTGCACTTGTCTTATAATGACAGTCAATTACCTAACAGTTATGTAAATAGAAAATCGAATATTGTTAGTCTTTTTGATGTAGTGGATGGTCTTTTTGATGTAGTGGATGGTCTTTTTGATGTAGTGGATGGTCTCGCCGTCCTATTTGAAGATTTATCTTAGTACCCCAGCTGAGAATGCATAATTTCTTGGCCTTGGTAAGGTCTCTGTGACATTTACTGATTTCCGGCGGGGAAGCGAACCCCCGGTCTCCCGCGTGGCAGGCGAGGAAACTAACCACTATACTACCGAAGAATTGGGGCAGGTAGAAACCGCTTCTTTCCACTTACTATAAGCAAAGTGGTTATCTGTAGTCAACTTTTCCTGTACACGAGTGGAACATGAGTGTTGTTAGTAGCGCAGTGGTGTATGTGCGTGTGCAGAGGGCGTGGTGCCGGCGCGCGTGTCGCCGCTGGTCGTGGCGGTGCGCGGCGCGGCCGCGCGCGCCGCCGAGGGCGAGGTGCGCGACGCGTCGATGCCAGCGTTAGCACTGCTGCGCGCGCTGCACGCGCTCGCACGGCACTGGCACACGCTGTACCGCGCCGCCTGCCTGCCCGATCACAGGCCGCTCGTGCCCAACGCGGACTTTATCAATGCCAAGGTAATACGCGAGCATATATATGTATACACACTGACTATACATACGAGTACATGCGGCCGCCGCCAATGGAACTTAAAACTATTTAAAAAGAACACTTTTTTTTCACATTATTTGCCGTACCACGCTTTATGCAATTTCATTTTTGTTTTCATTATATTTGTTTGATTTTGTTTTTTTAACTAAACTTCTTAAATTAAAATCTAAAATATTTCGTCTTTTCATTATTCGGATTTGATTCTCAATATGCATTCTCTGATTCTACCACTTTGCAAATAAACAATATTTTTGTATATATTGCGGTTTATAAGAGAATTTTGCTGATATCATCATATTTAAACGGACTCGGGCCATTTCAATGCGTACGGGTAGTTTCCTGTGCGTAATAACCTATTTGCATCATGATTAAATCTGCCGCGCTGAAACGTCAGCGGCGTTCAACCGACGACTGGCTCGTAGCATCGCGCGTGGGCGGTCTTATGTGCACTAAAACACATCTAAATTGTTCGCGGGGTTTATCAAAACTGCACTGTGTAAAATCAATTGATACACAATGTTACATCACTAACATCGCGTTTTAATATTTAGCAACTGATAATAAAATACTATTGAATGTTCGCGGATTATTCCGCATTCGGTGATGTAAACGATCGCGAACTCGCTGATTTTTTCGCGCTTGGTATTAGTAGACAGTCTCGGTTCGCGGAATATTTCGCGCCCGGATGCAAATGGGTTAATAGACTTGCAGTTTCCGTCCAGTCCTTTGTGAATTTTCAGTTGCTTCTAAGTAAACCTTTTTAGAATAGTTTCACTTCACAGTCATTTGAAGGCTCTTTATTAAAAATTTCAGCTCGCCGCCAAAGCTAATCGACAACTACAGGATCCTTTAGTGATAATGACAGGAAATTTGCCTCCATGGCTGAAGAAAATAGCATACGCATGGTGAGAACTCAATTTTTATGTTTCAAATAATATTAGATGAATATCTGAATAGTTTTACGTATTGCCAGACCCAATAAGTCTTTAAAGATACTGAATTATTAACATTTCTGAATAAAACAATGATCGTAATTATACATTTAAATTTTTTGTTTAGTGAGCAATATTGGACGATCTGTCCGTGGCAAATGTATAGTTAGTAATATATAGGTAGTTAGGTAGGTGTGTGTGTGTGTGTGTGTGTGTCTGCGTGTGCGTGTGTGTGTGTGTGTGTGTGCACGTCATATAGACAGGCACGTGAGTGTCCCTACAGTCAATGTTATAACAGTGTGTGAGTGGCTCGTGTCTCGTGTGCAGTCCGTTCGTGTTGCCGTTCGAGTGCCGACACCTGTTGTTCTACGTGGTGTCGTTCGACCGCGACCGCGCGCTGCAGCGGCTGCTGGAGGCGGGCGGCGAGCGCGGCGCCGGCGGGGTGGGCGGGCCGGGTGGCACGGGTGCAGATGAGCGCGTGGCACCGCGCCTCGACCGACGCAAGCGCACCGTGCAGCGACATAGCGTGCTGCGCCAAGCCGAGCACGTGATGCACGAGTTTGCGCACTCTAAAGCGCTGCTCGAGATACAGTACGAGAACGAAGTAGGCACCGGCCTTGGACCCACCCTCGAATTCTACGCGCTCGTATCGCAGGAGCTGCAGCGCGCCGATCTCGACCTCTGGCACGGTAGTGAGAACTTCAAGCAGAAGCCCACCTCCTTCGGTGGCGAGATAGTCAAGAGCAGACCGCCTTTGGTCACGGACCGAGCTACGGACGCGGCGGCGCGGCTCGCGTCATCAGTACGCGACGCGCTCAACCTGGACGAGGATCGTGCACCCGAGCCCTCCGACCTGGAAAAGGAGACGTCCATCCCGTCGCCAGCGCCCGACGCCACTTACGTGACGTGGCCCTGTGGTCTCTTCCCGCAAGCCATTGGCCGAAATGCGCGCGCTTCGCACGTGTCACGCGTCAAGGCTAAGTTCCGCTTCTTGGGCAAATTTATGGCTAAAGCGGTCATGGACTCGCGAATGGTAAGTTATTTTATTTATTTGAAACACACCAATACTGCACAACACACATACTGTACATTATTATAACGTACACCTATTATGTATGTTGCATGTATATCGTAATAAATTTTGCTTTGATATATACCACCTATTATAGGTATGCACAATAGTAAATAATATTAGGTAAATAGTAATGCTAAATAGTATTAGGTACACAATGCGTTATAAAATACAGGTCAAGCAGGTACCATTATCACTATCATCTACCACGCAAACGTTTTCAGTACCAGATAGTGATGTAGTATATCCGCATCTACCTCCTTGTACACTTTCTGATATACTTTAAAGGGAGAATAAAACCGATATTTCTCTTGGTTACAATTTAGTTATATAAAATTTTCTTACTACAGGATAACAGGAGATTTTGCTAGTCATTTATAAAAATAATGTCGTTACTTTGTATGCTGTTGTTCAGAGCATATAATGTGATATATGAAAATAAATGACGAAGGTTTTATTGGTCTATAGTGTCAATTTCATTTGAAAGCTTATGTAACAGGCTTTATGTTTTTATGGTAGAGAACTGAGTGAAGTTGTTCAGAATCGTTAGGAGAATCTTACATTTTGTGATAAAAATGTATAATACGTCAACTGAAAGTCGTGCCGGTGACAACATTGTATTGTGCCATGGGGTATATATACTACTTCGGCTCGCAGACTTGTTTTCATTTCTGAGTATTTTTGATACGGTAGCGGCTGGTGACCTCGTTTTTGTGGATAATGTGGTAAATTTAGTGTATAATTTTCCGTCTATTCACACACGTCTATTTGCACATTTATTAAATTAAAATACATTTTTAAGTGGATTTTTCAATTTTCCTTTTTGTTAAATCATTAAATTGTGTTCGCTGCGTAGAATGTGTAGCGACCGTTGTTAATAGTGGTAGCGTTTGTTAAGCGGTGCGTTTTGTGCAGGTGGACATCCCACTGTCTGTGTCGATGTACCGGTGGTTGGTGTCGGAGGAGCGGTGGCTTGCGCTGAGCGATGTACGCCACGTGGCGCCCGAGCTATGGCGCTCGCTGTGTCGCCTGCGCCGCGTCGCCGAGCGCGCACACACCATCGCCGCCGACTCGAGACACACCACCGAACAGAAGAATCACATGGTAATCACTGCAATTATTTAAAACTGTTACCCAATAATCGCCTCTGAAGCATTAATTGTGATTCATAATATAAATTTCAATTAATAAATTTATTTGATAAACATAAGTACTTAATTATAAAAGTTTATAATAAATAACAAGCAACCGTGTGTTTATTTACGCATAAGATAGTGCGTAATCGATTTCGGAAATCGTTGAATACTTTTTTTAATTATTTAATCATGTAACATGTTATGTAACAGATAAGCGGCCTTGAACTGGATGGATGTCCCATCGAAGAGTTAGGACTGGATTTCATACTGCCAGGCGACGGGTGCACCGAACTACGGCGCGGCGGCCGCGACATGCCCGTTACAGCGCACAACCTGCACAACTACATCGACCTCGTCACGCACTGGCTGCTCTATGAAGGTACGCGCGCAGCACGCGCCGCCGGCGGCCCCACCCGCCGCCGCTGCGCGCTTTGAAACACGTTCACGTTCATAATTTGTATCTCAATCGCTGTATAGATTTCTTATACAAATTATAATGTGATGAGTTCATCTCGTAGGAACACATACTGTGCTTCCTGTCTTGCTGTCATTAGTGCCGGATGTCCGACGCGATGTCTTGGGTACTACATTATTATCGGATATCCGATACGGTGACGCGGCGTCTCGCTACTTCATCGCTGCACGTCCGCCGGGGTGACGCGTCGCCTTTATTTTTTGAACGATAATTTGAACTAATTCTAATTTTATTAAACAGGCGTGACCAAACAAATGGAAGCATTCAGAGAAGGGTTTGAATCAGTATTCCCGCTGGCAAACCTTAAAATATTCTACCCTGAAGAACTAGAACAAGTTTTCTGTGGCAGCCCATCAGGTAAGATATTGTTAATCCGTTTTCAAGTCAGATTTAAAATAAGTAGTTACAAGTGAGATTGTAGATATTGATCGTGTCATATGTGACTATAGGTGGGCGCGACCAGCGCTGGGATCCCCGTATGCTAACTGAGTGCATTCGTCCCGATCACGGATACAACGCGGAGTCGCGCGCGATCCGCATGCTCATCGACATACTGGCGTCTTACAACCGCGAGGAACAGCGTCTGTTCCTCCAGTTCGTCACGGGAAGCCCGCGACTACCGACTGGAGGTAACTTGCATGCTTTTGTTGGGTCCTGACAATCTCATAAACTACAACATAGTTCACAGCCGGTCCTCTCTCACTTTATACCTATTTTTCGTGGCTAAAAGTAGTTTTGTATTAGATTCGATTTGATTCAAAATATTGATACAAATTTCGCAACTTGTGTGTCATTCGGACATCAACTGAGATTGTCAGGTCTACAATTTGAAGTTACAAAAAGCAACCCATCTAATACTTAATTGTAGTATGGAATAGGCACCCCGTCTAATACCTAAGACTCAAATGCCGAATATTGATCATGACCTCTTCCTATTTTATCTAACTAGATGACATAGCAATTTTTCATAAACTTAGCTATTTTTATAAATTAAATACGAGGTTCATGCCAAAAGAAATCGGATTTTCAAAAATCATAAAATAATTCTTTATTACAGGTATCGATCTTTCAAAGTATTTATCATGGTCACATTATACACTGTCCTATTAGTCTAAACCACTTTAAACATCTCCGAAATTGATTGCCGCCTGTGTATAGCCTCCTCCCTATTCAAAATTTCTAGAAGTATTTAATTAAGTTTACTTAATTAAGTTTAATTAATTAAGTATTTAATTAACAAGTGATACTTGTATACTGGATAATTAAATACATTAATTTTTATATACTCATACAAAATATTAAAAAAAACTAAAACTGTATACTTATTTTTTTTAAATGGGTATTAACATATATTGATTAGTTAAAATTGAATAAATGTAAGAAATAAAGGTTTTTTTTCTTACAAGTGAGACTTCCTTAAGTTTGCCATTTAATATTATTTACCAGAATTTTTATTTTTATATAATCTATCTATACAGTTTTAGTTTTTATTCGGAATCGGTCCCAAGACTGAAAATTTTTCACTATTCCCCCCATACTTTTGGATTTGACCAGCCATGACCAGCTGAAAAAATCACCCTATTAAATAATATCATAGCTTATATTGACGCAACATGTTCTCTAGGTTTTAAAGCGCTTAACCCGCCGCTGACGGTGGTGCGCAAGTCGCTGGAGTCTTCCCTGGACCCCGACGAGTACCTGCCGTCGGTGATGACGTGCGTCAACTACCTCAAGCTGCCAGACTACAGCAGCGCGGACGTGATGCGCGCCAAGTTGCGCCTCGCCGCTTCGGAGGGCCAGCACTCGTTTCACCTGTCGTAAACGTAGTGCCCCCGACTGTGTATACGAGTGCGTTGTGGTTAGTGATACCTGTAATTGTGTGGTACTGACGGTGCTCACGCGCCCGATTACAATTATGTGCAATCAGAGTGTAATATTAATGTGACCGATGAAAGTGCTGTGAGTTCTCTATATTCTTGTTTCTCTTTGGATAATTTTTAGATTACAGAAATGTTTATATTATATTTGTGTTGATTTAGAGATAACTTTGTACATTTAATTTTCTGTCAAAGACACTACTGATTCTTGATACTGGTGGAAACTGTTGATTATAACATGGATGGAATTGACGGGTTTGGCAGAGACTCCGAGCCAACACTCCGCAGTAGCTCAACAAGCCTCAAGACTGACTGCCGATGCCACCGTTGCTGTACCTATAAGAGTGCCCATTACTGGATGTCACCAAAGGCATTTTCGAATGTTAACTGCCCACAATTTACTTTATTTGGAGTGATTGGCACTTTTACTTTAAGCTGTTTGAAGGACCACTGGAAATACCTTTAGTCCTATTAATTATAATAGCATTTATTACCAAACGGTGTATGTCATAAGTATCATAAACGAGTAAAGAAAAGTGCAAAATTTAATATGTAACAATTTCAATAAAACCATGTAAACAATATAATTGATCAGAATACTGGCTTTCTGTTAATCACCCTCCCTCAGTGCGCTACAGTGGTAGAAGTGCTGTGAATGAAACCATCAGTGCATCCGGCCAACATTCACAGTCCACCTGTGGAAATAATTAGCAAAAGTTATTTTATTACACATATATAAAATAAGTAAGCATAATTCACTTGACCATCCCCATCGGAAAATACATGTTAATAAATTCCTTCGGATCTTTTAGTTCGTAAGTCATGTTTAACTTATTTGGGAATGTGTATCATAAGAAGTGCGCGTCTAACCGCAGGGTAGGTAGGTCAGGCCTTCTCCCATTGGGCCATCGACCTAAAGAAAGAATAAAATTTTAAGAAATAATAAAAATATATAGTTACAGATTTCCCATAAAAATGAATGTGACAGTTCTGTTTATTATATTTTATAATAATTCAAACTGGAATACGATCCGGCAACAGCATTATTGCCGATAAAATATATAATCCGTGTAGCATTGGTAAAATATACAGTAGAAGTAAAATTAAACCCAATTACGCTTTATTTTTAATAATAATTGACTTCACAAGTGCTTGATCCTATTTTTCGAGCAGAAAAAGCCCGACGCACACCGCTGTGCCCAGAACACAGCACAACGGTTGTGTGCGGTTTGCAACCACTAAAGACTGCACGCGTCCTGTAACCCGTGCGCCCGGCCGCCGGGGCCACTCCTTGATCGTTGATCCGCGACGTTTAGACTGACTAATTTATTAATTCTAATAAGACTGCACATGAAATCTACCGTTATCATTTAGCGTTTGCTAGTGCTTTTGAATTGCGTTATTGAAACGATTTATATGAGTAAGGAGTTTATCAAAATGGCCTCAAATAAATTACATTTTGTTCAATGGCCAAAAAAAATTGTCGTTTAATAGTGTTAATCTTTATTATTCAGGAAAGTTATTATAAATATAAAAAGTTATGACTGTAAGTGCTTTGACACAAAGATTTTTCAAAAACTGGAGTAAATCGATTTTGTTTTATTTTTTGTTGGAATAAAATATATCTATTACAATTATAAAATTATTAAATGTCAAATTTTAAAAAATCAAAGATATTTAAAAACAAACTACTCAGATCAACTAATTAAGCCAAATCCGTCGATGTTTATTTGTTTATTCGGGCAACAGCCAAAAACCAGCCGGTAGATTTTGATTAAACTGTTACAGCCTTAAAGGTACTATTCCAACTTAAATACTGCGGCATGTTTCATCAAAATCGGTCCAGTAGAATTGACGATACAGCTTGATCTCTGTTTAGTAGCCGCCGTTAAGGTACGAGAAGTCAAGTAAAAGTGGTTTTTAGACTTTTTACATAAATGCATGATTGTGTCGGGATTTCTCTTGTAATAGAAAACCGACATTCACGCGGGCGGAGCCGCGGACAAAAGCTAGTCACTTATAAATCACACCTAACGCCAATAAACCGCCGTGGTTTGCCTAGGTGCTCCACATTCGCAGTTATATAAATTAATACAGGCTGTTTGATTTCCGTATGTCGTATATAGAAGAATTTGGAAGCTGAAATATTTTTAGTATATTTTAGAATCCTTGTTAATATATTTAGTTTGGAATCATTGTTTACTATCAAGCTGTAAGTACCGTTTTAATTTTGAGGATTTTTAATCGCTTTAAGGTCTTGGGGCATTTTATTATATCATATATTTCAGACAACATACTACAAAGTCGTCTTTTTCCATAATAGTTATTATTATATCGTATATTTAGTAATCTTTTTATATTTGCTTGTCTCGTTTGTGGGTTGCATTATGCTACCGGTAATGTATTTAGTGCGTGTAAGTTTTAATAATGCATATTATGCCTTTGTGTGTATTGGTAATATTTTGCAATGATTAAATAGGTCATTATTTTCAAACTTTTCCCTTATGTTTTTGCCTACGATTACTTTCAGAATCTGTCACTGAGGGTTATAAATTTTATCTAAATAAGTTTTGAAAGTACGCTCGTAACTTGTGATTTCATATGTTTAAATTGACTCCACGAGGGCATTGTATGTGGTATATGGTATTTGGTATTTTTGTCTGTATAATATAGAATTTGGCTAATAAAGCACGTAGTTTGTTACATAGCACTTCTATTCCCCAATTAAATCGGTTATCTATAATTCGTCCGAAATATTTATATTGATTTACTTGTTGTATTGACTCACAACCACAAATAGGTGTGTACGATCAATTTCAAATCATGCACTTACTACATTATGACTCGAATGTATGTGGATGAAATTAGTTTTTTGCGCATTTAGAACAAGGGCTATGCCACGTTAACATTTAAGAGATTCATATCATGTTCGAGTGCACTTAAAGCTATTTGAATATCCTTGTCCGCAGCCAGTATACATGTCATCGGCAGATTGATAAATTTTACATTTTATGAGATTATTAGCATTATTAACATAAGCTAAGTAGTGCAATGGTCCTAAAACCGAATCTTAAACTGTTCCTTCTGTGACGTTAATGCTATCACTAAAACTATTTGTATTTTTCACCAGATACTTTCGAATTTGTAAATCGTTCTTACTCCACTCAAGCAGTGGTCCTCTAATTCCCGAACTATCAAGTTTATTTAATAGTATGTCGTGTCTCAGGATGTCGAATGCTTTACTGTAATCGATATAAACTATTAAAACGTAATTTTTGTCATGCAAGTAGCTATTAATTTCTTCAGTGAATTGATAGTGGCATTGTTGCACTTTTTTGTGGTTGGAATCCAAATTTGTGCACTGAACGACTCATATAATTCTGTATAATATGATAGGTATAGCTTGACCGATACCGGCGTACCGCGCCTTGGGCATGCGCCGCCAGGTGGGGAGTGGAAGAAGAAGAGCGAGCCGTGAGCGATGACGGAGGGCTGAGAAACGGAGTGGCGGTACTGCGGTATCGGTCAAGCTATAACTCTTATATAACGTGACACTCATAGACGAGTTTACAAGCCAAAATCATTTGGCCGTATTTAAATCTATTACATAATGATCTCTTAAGGTACCTTCACCTGCCAGTGGTGTACCCTGCTCGGGTCACCATTATATGCAGTTGTGGGGACAAACGGCTGTAGCTCCACACAGAAAACCAAAACTCGTCAAATAAAAATAAAAAAATGATGGCGTCCTGATAGTGCATTGTCGTTAAGCGACGCTTAGGCACAGCGCCGTAAATCTGTGAATAATATGCAAGGACTACCATGTGAAGTGTGGACACGGCTAATGACATAACACCCGTAAATAAGATCGCCTAGCCACTAGAAACATTGGCTCGCTGATGGCACGCTGTTGTGAACCAGCGAATGTATTTGCAAAGCTCCTGGTGTAACGCTGGTTCCCTCAAAAAATACATTGGAAAGGCGATTATATAAGAGGGGGCAAATGAGCAAGCAGGTCACTGGCTCGCTGATGGCACACTGTTGTGAACCAGCGAATGTATTTGCAAAGCTCCTGGTGTAACGCTGATTTCCTCAAAGAATACATTGGAAATGATAATAGCTGCGGACAGAATACTCCTAGTAGTGTTTGTACACACAATAACTAAAACCGGATTAAACCAGTTTATGCGAGCTACCACGTGCCTCGCACTCTCGCATTAGTCGCTTATAAGTAGCGTAAGAAGTTAGTGATTCATATTATGTTCAATATGTATAATATTAAGTACCTACATATAAAATATAGAATGTGTATTCGTTTATTTACTCCTGACCGCACACTTCTTTTGAGTCGTCTACGCAAAAACGTCTCCAAACTGATTTGTATGTATGTCGTTGTTCTTAACTGAGTAACCACATAATGTCATCACAAGTATGCAGGACCATGGCTGCTGATGACATAACACTCATCAACCAGAACAAGAGGCACCTAGAGCGTAAAGTGAACATCTGGATCAGGGACATATTTGAGAGTAATAGTGTGAGGCTGAATATGACTAGCTTGCAAGCTATATATAAATGCCGATTACTCTTCTATTCAAGAAAAATATTCGAACACATTCCTAAAAACTGAGAAATCCGATTACCTACCTTGGGTCTATATGGCAGCTTGGAATACGATGACTAGGCCGTATTGGCATAGCTTAGGCAAAATGGCGAGAGATCTCTAGATGGTTATATACTGATGTAATAGTACATTATCAGACCAGCCCCCTAGTCAAGTTAACATTCCACAATCGTTATCGCTAATAGAAACGAAATATTATTGGAATGACATTTCTAAACGCCAAGTCACCGGTGACTTATCGATTACAAATGTCATTTCAATACATTTTATCGTTTCTATTATCGATAACGATTGTCGAATGTCAACTTAGCTAGGGAGGCAGTTCTATATGGCGGTGAGTGTTGGCCGGCCTTGAGTAGAGACGTCCAGTGCCATTACGGCTTGCAGATGAAGGTACGTCGACTGCTGAGATGGATGAACAATTTACACGGTATGATTGCGTTCGCAAATCATATCTGAGACAGTCTAAGTGTTCATATCGTGGCAGATAAGCTCCAGAATGGTAGATTAAGATGGTGTGGCCACGTGCACTGATCTAGATAGTACGTCGGTAAGGGGATATGACTATCCTAAGTGATGGGTTTTAGGCTTAGGTCTGTAAGGCCTGTATCTAGGGCTGAATAATGTTACGAGCGACAGAATTAGGGCAAGAGTTAAAATGAATATTAAAAATGGTGAGGTAAAAAGATTGTGAATTTTTTCAACACTACGATCAATGAAAAATAGGAAACTATCCTTCATTTGTCTTCCTAACAACAATATTTATGCTTTCATCATCATGGTGTGAAATATTAAATTAGGGTCTAGGGCGCAGCCAAATTAAATCCGCTCCTGGTGGTCTTTAGGGTGCGATCTTATGGTCAAGATGTGAAAGCTAATGTAGTTGCCACTGTTGTTGCTGTTGAAAATTGTGCATACTAAGTTGAACGAGTAGATTGAGTCAGAAAGTGGACATAAGCAACAAATGCTGAGATTAATACTCAAACCATGTGATGTGGATAGACTAGATAGACATAGTAGTAATAGCATTGTTGTCTGGTTTCAACTGGATGTTAGATGGGGAATGTTTATTTCAAAATGAAAATACTAACTATTTTTAAACTTAACAATATATATTATAATTCATGCTGTGCCACCAATCTATAAAATACATGTCACACCTATATATTGGATATTTGCGTCGTATAGAATCAAAGGCAGCTATCTCAAATTCGGCAATTTTTAGCTGACAATGAAAACATTCAATGTTTTTAATAGTATATACTGTTTGTTTAAATTGATATTGGCCATGTTCATTGGAAAATCAATGTTAAATCTTGATTTAGTATCAAAGACGTCAATATAAAGAAAATTAATAACCTTTTATAGTTACTCAAAACGAGATAGCCTCCTTTGATTACTCTATTATAGATGACTATTTCTCTATTCAACTAAGTAACTTAGGGTAACTTATAACTTAATACATTCATTTCGGTTGTGAAGTGAACTATTATGAAAATATGACATATAATATTATTAATTATCACAAATTTGGAAATGATTCCTTTACATAGATTCCATGATAAGGAATAAAAAATAGATAACTACAAAAAATACATATAGTTACGTAAAGGGTGTTCTATTTTAATCTATCTAAAAATGCCCTATCCTAGAATACTAGAACACTTGACCATTATATAAATAAACAGCTATACATATATTGTAAGAGTCACAAGGTCTTAAAGTACCATTGCAATCCACCCAAGGATAAGACACGAGCCTCCAATTGGGGTGAGTCGCCGTAAACCTCGTTCACCTGTGAATGCGTGGTAGTAGCATGTCCCACAGAACAGGCCCATTCCAGCAAGGAAGAAACTGCCAGCCTGGACAAAATATAATTTGTAAATATAGTACCAAAAAATTAAGTAAGTTTATTAAAAATAGAAGACTAGAAGCCAGGATTTGAAACCTTTTACTTGAGCTACAATACAATATTAAATAGAAATATGCAAAAATAGAAAATGAGAAACAAATACGAGGTTGGTATGTTTATCTGTTAAAATTTTTCAGAAAAAAATACTAGATCAATTTCAATTCGATTTTTACATTACACAGGTATGAACAGAAAAATAAAAGGTTCATAAATAAAAGCATTATTAGTAAAAACACTTGTTAAAATTTAAGTCACTTGAACACATTCTTTGTATTAATAATTTTAAACATAATGGCCCTAATTTTTTTTACATCTAAAATGGTTTTAAATTTATTCAAGACCATTCTAGAAGTATGTAAAAAAGTAGGCAATTAATTATTAAATTTCAATATCACACAACTGGTCATTATAGTTGAATACTTATAAGCAAAAGAATGTCATGAGAATTGTGAACAGTACACCATTGTCTAAATTACAAAATGGATACATATACATAAATTAATAATCAATTAATAAATCTGGGCTGACCTATATATATACCTATAAAGAATTACCTAATTCATTAGATAAAATATTACATAAAATACTCTTCTTCCATCCATCTATTGTCACGCTGCAGGGTGTAGGGTCTCCTCTCAAAATAAGTTGAGTTAGGGTATAATCCACCATGCTGGTCTAATGCAGATTAGCACTGGTATTCCAATTAGATTTAATTGGAATATTAAAGTAATCAACCAACCCACACTAGGCCAGCAAGATAGACTACTGCTTAATCCCCTGCCTGATCAGAGGAGGTCCATGCCCCTGTAGTGGGGTCGAATATGGACTGGGGATGATGATGATTAAAGTGATTTAATTGTAAACAATTTCGTATTAATACTTAAATTTTAAAAGGGCAGAAGTTAACAGTGAAATATATAAGAATTTACAGAACAAGATCAATGGTATGAGATTTATCTAGGCACAACTCTCAGCTCTGTGGAGAAATTGGCTTAACGATTCAGTAGCAAGATATGTAAATACTTACCACATAAGGCCTCCTACAAAGAGGCACAGTAACTAAAGCCAAGGTGTGAAGGAAGTGGAAGCGATTGGCTGTGTCAAATATTTTTCTCAAGTCTTCTTTGGTTTCTGTCACCGGGAACGTGCGATGTGCCCCCATCGCACCCAACACAACGGCAGCGGCCCCGCTGAGACCTGCTAGCCTAACGAAAGGCCCAGCTTGCTGAGCTAACTCCCAGAGAGGCATTCTTATTATTATTGGTGCTGGTGACGGATTCCCTGGCTTAGATTGGAAGATTCCCTGTAATGGTTTGTCATCCTTTAAACTAGGTACTCGTTCATACAACTGATAGCGAAATTACATTTCAGATAAAACTTACAATATGGCGTAAAAAATTCATTGTTCCATTCGCCACCGTATTTATCATAAGCGTGTCTGCCAAATTTACCATACCTTTGAGCGATTTGTACACTGATAACTTGCTGTACTTTTCACCAAAAAACTATGAAATCAAATATGTTGATAAATCTGATAGCCGCTATAATTTCAATTTCAATTATAAAAGGACGCAGTAGAATAGGTATTCAGGGGGAAGGGGAGTAACAGGGCGTGTCACTGCAATACAGAAAGGGCGGGATCAATGCTGTCAGCATCGAAATTGACATTTGAAAAGACAATTGAAAAAATCTTGTTTTTTTAAATTAAAAAGTGGGGAGTCTTTGTTATAGTATACTTGATGCAGTGAATGAAAATAAAACATGGCAGCATTCTCNGCTGTACTTTTCACCAAAAAACTATGAAATCAAATATGTTGATAAATCTGATAGCCGCTATAATTTCAATTATAAAAGGACGCAGTAGAATAGGTATTCAGGGGGAAGGGGAGTAACAGGGCGTGTCACTGCAATACAGAAAGGGCGGGATCAATGCTGTCAGCATCGAAATTGACATTTGAAAAGACAATTGAAAAAATCTTGTTTTTTTAAATTAAAAAGTGGGGAGTCTTTGTTATAGTATACTTGATGCAGTGAATGAAAATAAAACATGGCAGCATTCTTATCACTCCATAATAACGCAACGGAAACTATGACGTAGCGGTCGTAGTTTATAAACTACTGAGCGGGTTTTTTGCCGGCGACCCGACTGAAGCATCACTTGAAGTTTTATTTTAATGTTTTATATTAGTTTATTGTGATGTTTATTGTTAAGTACGTATGAGATGCATTTAAAACCAAATAGTAATACTAAAGAAAAACGGTTTTAAAATTCTAGGCTACATAAAACAAAACAAATCTATTATAAACTATACTTCCCCCTCCTGATCAGGGGAGGTCCGTACCCCTGTAGTGGGGACGAATATGGACGGGATGATTATGATACTATGTTTACCGAAACTAATATACTCCATGTTATTTTATTCACTTTTGAAGTAATGTTTGTATAATTTTTCACTACCTGCCGCTGCGCGATTATATAGGGACTGAGAGCAAAAAGGGCACTCTGTGGATTGTTGCCCTTCTTTGATGGGGTCGTTTTTCGACCGGCAATCGTGTGTCTGTAGATACATATATGGACTAAGCTCAAAGTGCTATCTATTAGCTTTTTGGTTCTTATTTGTTGTTTTAAATATATTTATTATTATATACATAACTAATTATATTAAAAAATATTAAAAAATAA
>WUAW01016135.1:209-11545 GCA_017165845.1 Thaumetopoea pityocampa | reverse complement strand
TGAGAGCCAGGAGGAATGGTATCCGCTCCACGACCATATTCGTGACGCTCTACACCAATAGAGTACCAGACATCGCCTCGTCTCAGTGAGTCAGCATGATAACGGAACTGTTTTACATATATAATGTAATGATCAACAGACAATAGCTTTGATTTGCTTCCACATAGAATCATCCTTTCATACGTATGTGCAGCAGTGTAATCACGTCAAAGACGCCTGAGATGCTCTTGCAAAGGTATTTGAGGATAACGGCATAAGCGGGAATGTTACGCTTATGAACGCTTCGCTAGACGACAATTTAGATAGATACGAGTATTAGGTCAGAGAAAGTTTCTACGTATTTTACATAAAAAATAAACACAATTCTTTTCACAGTATATCTAAATTTATTAATAATATATATGTACCATTCTATTCAATAACTTGTTGCCGTCTTGTAGGTAGTGACAATCATGTCAAAGCATCAGCCTTTGATGTAGAAATTTTGAGATTTCTGATTAAAAATTGCGACAAATAGTTTTGACAGTCCTCTTTTGATATCAACCTTACACTACCTAAAGAATTTTGAAGAGACTGAAACAGGAAATGTGAAATATACATGTGAACGTGCTAAGTTGAGGCTATATGGTGGAAGCATTAACACTTCCCAACCGAATTCTCTTAATTTTTGCTAAGTGGCTAAATAAATGTGTGGTCTGGTGTTATCATGATGAAAGACCACACCCCTTCTATCGCTCAATTTCGGCCGTTTTTTGTCAATTTCTTGATTGAATTTCATCAGCTGTTTGCAGTAGAGATCCGAATCAATGGTTTTACCCGGCGGAAAAAGCTTATAATAAACGATGCACTTCCAATACCAACAAACACACACTATCGCCTTCATTATCATCATCATAATTAGTCCACAGACGTCCACTGCTTGACATAGGCCTTCTCTAATATCTCAGGTATACATATTCCATCACAATTTCGAGAATAGAGCCCTCTAGGACTATTGGGTGAACCGGAACAAGAGAATTAACCATAACTTTTGGTGTTCCCATATTCATTCTTAAGTCCACCTGTTGAGAAGTTCTATTAAGGTCTTGGAGCATTATGCTCAAGTCTGTAAGCGATTCTGCCATGAGTACTATATCATCGGCAAATCGAAGATGAGCGATGTACTCGCCATTGATATTGATGCCTAGTCCATTCCAATCCAGAAGCTTAAAGACATCTTCTAGCACGGCTGTAAACAAATTCGGAGAAATTAACTCTCCTTATCTTACAGCGTGCTACAATCGTTTTGGTTTTAAATTTTTTGTTTTCGTTCAGTATTTCATTAAAATTCTTCAAAATCCCGATAAGATATTCTAATTATCAAGATCTAATAGGTGCTTTGAATTATTTGGCGTGCAATAGGCGGCCTGATATATCGGCGGCGGTAAACTTCTTAGTGCAGTGTAAGTCCTTTTGTGAGGAACAAACCCGTTGCTAGGATATTTAAGAGGCATAGCACATCCTTAGTCTCATGTTGGAGAAGCATGTTATGTGATTAATGATTACGTGGGTGCAGACTGGGGAGGTAACATAAAGGACAGGAAATCATATTCTGGTTTTATTTTTAATTCCGGAAGTTCTATCATTACCTGGGAAAGCCGTAAATAAACTTGTGTTGCACTATCATCAATGGAAACGGACTATGTGGCGTTGTCGGAAACTTGCAAGAAAGCAGTTCATTTGCAGCATCTTAATAGATTCATAAGAGGCGAGCGTTATTAAGCTTGCATACAACCCTGTTGAGCATAGGCGTACTAAACGCATAGACATAAGGGCACACTTTGTCTGGGCTTCCATATCCAAAAATATCGTACATTTGAACTATGTACCGACGACACAAAACCCTGCAGATGTACTTACCGAACCAATGGGTAGGATTACGTTCGAATCGTGTGTATCAGAGTTAGGGTTATAATAGCGTCATTGTACACTGTGGTGAGGTATGGTGTGGGTGTGGTGTCATAGGGGAGGTAATGATGGATGTACTGTCTGAGTGGATTGTTTGAGGGGAAGTGTTGAAATTCTAATACAGGTATAGAGTGTTCATGTTACCTGTCATTATATCTGTCAATACGGAATTTCTATAAAACTACAAACAACCATTCAATCTCTGTTTTATTATATTATTAAGTTGTATGAGAACGCTGCCAGGCGCTGACGCAGGGACGTGTGAAATGTAGATAAAGTGCGAGGCTGTAACATTTTGTGATGACGTCAACGTCATTATTTTTTACCAAAGTTTCTCTTTTAGCTCCCTCATTCAGCTTACTTCATCTACAGTCACTACCGCAATACGTCTGAGTGAACGCCAAACCTTAGATATTTCAGTAACTCACCTTTCGAAGCGGTACTCAAGACTCTAATTTTTGTACACTAAGCAGTGTAAGAGTAGCCAAGTTTTGTAAAAATTTAGTACTTAAAATATTACCTACCTGCTATGGTGCTGGTATTAGAAAAGAGCGCAAGGTCGAGGAACAATTTCATGACTGGAATAAGATGAAAAGTACCATGTCTCGTACAGGAGTCAAGGAGAGGTTACTCTTGATTTAGAAGAGAAAGAGAGACTAGAGTTTCTGTGAACAATTTTGGATAGAGAAGTTTTAAGATAATTAGGAAACGCCAGCCAGAATCGATGATTTGAAACTGCATCATGTACAACTGGTATTTTGATAATATGAAATGTCATTATATGTATAATAAAAGTCTTTTCTTATGTTGTACGTATTATTTTGTAATTATATGTCTTTGCTTGTATTGTTTGTTTCTGGTTGACTTTGATATCACGAAAAAACTATATTAAAAAAAGGAAATAAAAAAGAAAAACTGTTTCCCGCTATTTTTCAATTGTTTTTTTTTTGTTTGTTAAAATGAGCGAGTCTAAAGAAGAAATTCGATAAATTCTGAAATTTTATTACAAAAACGGGAAGAGTGCGAAAAAAATTGTGATGTTTATGGACCTAATGCAGTGTCAGTAAGAGTAGCACAAAGTTGGTTCAAGCATTTTGAATCAGGAAATTTTGATGTCAAAGATGCAGTTCGCCATGGTCGCCCTGTTACGAAAAAAGTCGAAGGCATTTTTGAAAAAATGGAACAAAGTTATACATATTAATAGTTATAACATAGCTGAAGAATTGAAAATTGACCACAATTTTTTAATCTTTGGACTTTAACTAGTTGATCTGAATATTTTTTTTTTAATATCTTTACAGAATTTCACATTTAACAATTTTTTAATAATATAGATAATTTCTCGCTCAAAGCATCTATCCTATCCAGCTTTTCTTTATAAATTAATAACATTTTCTTTGGCTTTCAAAACTATTTAATTACGTTTAATTTCTTAATTATACATTATTTAATATTATTTAATTACGCAAAGTACACAGAAAATTAACGTAGCATCCATTCCACGGCCGGGTACAGATTTCATGAATTTAATTTCACTTACCTCTCGTGGAAATATTTAAATGTTAATTGCGGGAGCACCCTTTCATCCCGTTTATCCAAACTTTGCGAGGCGATTTGTTTACAATGTCCCTAATGATGCTTACTACCGCTGTAAAAGCTTTCTAATGATCGTTTGATTTATAATTCCCAGTATCTACCTTATACTAATTTTTGGAAAGGAATCTGAGTATGTTCATGTTATTCGTGGTATACTGTGGGACTGGTGTCTTCGGAGGTTCGCTCCTGACCTCCTGATGACGGGTTTTATTCAGAATATTCAAGAACAAACAGTGTTGTTCATATGACGGCAATATAATACAATAATATCGTGTTTTGACAAAAATATATTTTTTTTAAAGAATTATAATAATACATACGAATGACGGAGCGAAAGTGTTGGAGGAAGAAAAACCTACCTCGATCAAATCAACAACTTGTTTCAAAAAGGTCAAGTTCATAGCACCTTTCATCGACGTAAGTGTATAAAAAGATGTATGGATGTGGATGAGGCGAGAGAGGTGTGTCAGGATCGTAGTATGTGGCAAACTGAGGTCTCTGCCTACCCTTATGGGATACCGGCGTTTATGATTGTAATAATAATACTGGACGTGTAATTATAAAGTCAGTATAAAAATAAATTGGAATAAATATTGTACCTATTTGTTTATTTATATAATATTAATACTGTTAAAAGGTAAAATATCTTTGTTTGTGTCGGGGTAAACTTTGGAAATACCAAAATTTATTCTAAAAATGCTTTCAATACCACTTTAAGTAAGTTTAAGTAAGTTACATACTTTAAGTACTTTACATACATACATACATACATACATACGCTCACGCCTTTTTTCCTGGCTCTCCGGCGGGGAATCGAACCCCGGTCTCCCGCCTAACAGGCGGGGATGTCAGTATCCCCGCCTGTTAGGCGGGAGTATATATACTACCGAAGAATTGGGGTAGGCAGAGACCACTTTTTGCCACTTACTACGAGCAAGGCCCACTTTTCGCCCTCGCGGGAAACGAGACGTGTCGGATAGTGAACCACGACGCCGCCATTTTTAAGGTTCAAAAGCGTTAAAGACCCTTATTGCGCTCCCACGAAAAGGAAGGAAAGGATCGAGGATGAGGTAGGAAAGTTGTATTGGGCAAGGAATATGGAATTTGGGAAGTAAGTTTTTATTTTCTAATCTGTCTCTGTCGTAATATTAACATTGTAACCGAGTGCAAAATAAAAGTATAAAATGTACTAATTAGCTTAGTTCAATTACGTCGGGAGGAACAGGGTCATCACCCTGTTCCTCTATATAATCTTTTGATATCAGAACTTGTTGTTGCGAATATCAGTTAACACTAAACAACAGTTGCGGAACTTCAGCAATATAATTTTTACCATATAACAGTCAGTACGTGACTACAATCCCATCCGATGGTAAGTGGCGGTGTACCCTGGGGTGGGGAAATGTACTAGCTTAATGAAAACTTGTTCACTCTTGTCTTAAATACACCCACATTGTAATCGGACGGAAATATTAACGCACGAAGACTATTGCAGTCTTTGGCTGTACATATTATGAATGTAGAAGCAACGCCTACTGGTCCGATGGTGAAAGGGGGATGGAGGAATTAAATCGTGTACTTCCTGCGCACACTGTCCAAAATGTATCCTGTAGAACGTTGAATGACTGGTCACCCTGCGTCTGTGCTCAAGGCTTTGTAGACATGTCAGCGTGAGCGTCAGTGACCGCACCAGTTCATGCCGAAGTTGAGTGCTGACTGTCATGTAGCGACGTGACCTTTGGGGCGGAGTTTAAGGCACACGGAGCGCTCTCGCACACCCAGTGAACTGTTATTTAGTTCTGCAGGTTTAACTTATAATCAAAGCAGAATTGCCTCACCGCTGAAAACAACAGCACAGCGTTTATTTAATAAAAAGGCAAAAAATCTTAATAATAAAATAATTTTGAAGTTAATAATAAATTAAAAAAAACTGAAGATAAAAAGTCTGCTTGATAACTAAATGAAGAATTTGAAACATAAAAAGGTATTTTTTTCATATAAACTTACAATGTCATCATCAGAACAGGTCAAAAAAGCGTTAACATTCGTCATTGTCCAAAAACTCGTATCAACAAAACCTGGTCAGCACCGGGAGGCTGTGTGCTGGAAATTGGTTCGATTTCCAACGTCCTCAGTGATCACTCCATTGACTTGTATGTCCTGAGCAACGGCACCCGGTCAGCGCTTCGTAGGGCGACCTCGGGGTCGTCCCCTCGGACAGTCGTATCATCTTCTACTGACGCATTCACTCCCTTATGGCTTACAAGCAAGAATATAAAAATTTCAAACATACAATTTACATCTGGCAGGTTTTTTTGCAGAGAATATTTATTAATAAATCTTAAAGTTCATGCGGACGGCAGCTATTTAATAATACGTTCTTTAACAAGACTGTAATATCATCGGCGACGACATTTTAAGCCATTGTGCGTAACAAATTAAAACGTTATGTAGATTTTAGCCGCAGACATTAGGGGTGACCCTCGTTTTAAAATAATATTTAATAACGCAAGCGTCGAAACCTCGCGAGCCGGCGCGCCGGAAGCGAGCGCCGTAAATAATGCGCGGTCTCTTCACCGCGCGGTAAAATATCGCCGCCGTCACGCGGACCGTTATTGTCGTCCGCATTCCGGCTTTTGTTTACTTTACCATATCCATATTATGTAATATATCCATATTATGTAATATATCCATAATTTAATGAAGTACGATATTCATTTGATTGTGAATATTCGTACTCGTAATGTACGGCCAAGTCGGCTTGCAGACGGGTTTGCGTTCGCAGTAGTGTACGATCGGCAGATAAAACACTACTACAAAAGTCATTATAAGGGATCTAGTCTTTGGCTACTACCAACGCGAAACCGTCTCCGTGCTAATTAATCTGTACTAGTTAATAATCTGTGTTTCGGAACGAGATAAATTTAATAAATTTTAAAATACTACGACGGCGGCGAGGGGCGCTTCGTACATGTCGATTATAATGTTTAAATACAAGCTTCTTATATTGGTGTGCAATAAGGATTATTAAAGTCCATATTATCGATAGAACACAAACAGCACAAGAAGTCGAAGAACTGATGTACAATTTAAATTGCAAAAATCGTAATTTGGAATTGGAAACATATTTAGTCAAAATATATTCGTATATATGTACACTCCTCTGGGATGATACCATCCTTATTTATTAATGTGATAATTTTTTGAGTCGGTTAAATATATTCAGAGGTTTCCCCCTACATACAAACAAATGAAAATTACCTCTTTACAATATTAGTTGGTACTCGTATGGCAAAGTGCGTACGCCGACCGCGCTGACCCTGGTGCGATCAGCCTGCTGGCCCACGTCACCCTTGTATTGTACACGAATGGCATAAACCAATGGAATCAGTTTCAACGCTATCATTTGGAGGTGCCCTGCCCCCGGGCGCGGCTCTCCCCTCGTGAATATTAAGTTTGGCCATTACAGCGCTCGATTTTCCATTCGAAAGCGTTTAACTTACCGAGTCAAATTTATTACTTACTGTTAATACCTCCTCGAACTGATTCGGTCAGCCGGTTGTAAACCGTCTCGGTTTGTGCAGTAAACAAAGTCTTTAAACAATATACGAATACTGATTTATTTATAGTATAGTGCAAACTTGGACGTACTTTGCTCGCAATTGCTTGGGGCAATTTGGAGCGATTGAACAATGGTGCTGATTCTGTCGTAACAAAACTTAGCCAAGCTTAGTGTCTCCCTATCTCTTTCCAATGTCAAACGCCAAAACGAGATAGCTATAATTTTGGTGCTGTCAGTTTCATATAGGAACGTGAAAATTGAGAGATTTAGACGCGATCTCGAAACATACGGACTAAAGATACGCAAAAACGCAACATTTTTTTGAACCGACAGAAACGTAGGTCGGTACTCGCCGTAAATATTTGCTATCTCGTTTTAGCGTTTGACATTAGAAAAAGATAGGGAGGGACCTTTAGTTAAGTTCGGTTACAATAGAATCAGCGCCATTGTAACTGTAATCAAGTTACTATTTTGTTTTAAAAGTATGCAAAGTCCGGTTAGCTAACAGTCGCGACACCGGTGCAAGGTGCCTCTCTTTCATTATTTAGCAGGATGCGATTTTACTAGCGCATATCTTTCCATCTATTAATTATTTCTGTGACTGTACATGACTCAGATTATAGGTACATGAATACTAAAAAAATAACACATTTTTTTGAGTATTCTTGTAATTGTCCCAAATGTAATGAACATTTAAAAAATGTGGCCAGATGTTTCATTGCTTCAACATGCATGTGACGTATCAATATGACTCGTTTAAACGCCGGTCAAACAGTTCATTTGTAGCGTTTGTAGAAATTGATGTGTGTCCTTAGGAGTGTATTAGAAGGTAAATCAAATATTTGTTTTTTTAGTAGTCCCTAAGTCGTAAACGATTTGCAATGAAAATAAAATTAGAAATAGTAAAGTAACTATTATAACACTAGAACTCGTAGATTATTTACATTTCCTAATTGAGTATAATCTAACTACTGCTAAGATAACGTTATTCAATAAATACTTTACCTTTAAAATTTCCCAACTCAGGTAATTAACGAAAGAGAAAGAAAAACTACTAAAAGTTTCTTCGCAGTCGCCTCAACGTATTTATATCTATAAGTTCAAAAGAGTTTTCCGGAAAATGCCACCTAACAAGCGTGTTTAATGATCAAGGGGTACCTCGGCAGGCGAAACTCAAAAGACAAACGAATCGGAGCGCACAAAGAAATCGCTTTCACTTCTCTTGCGCGTTACGTGCGGGGCACGCGCGTGTGCGGGGCGGGCCCCGTATGTGGCGCTATGTACTGGGTGCGCGGCGCGGCGCGGGCGGTTTATGTTCAACAGATCAGTAGAGTTTGAGATACAGGCGATTTGCATCATAAATTCTACCAATGTGGTTTTTTAACTTCTTTGAGTTGAGCTTTTGCCGCGGCTCCGCCCGCCGGAATGTCGGTTTTTCACTACATGGGAAATCCCGAAATAATTAAGTATAGATTTATATAAAAAACCTCAAGCTACTTTTACTTAAGCTTATTAAAACAGGGATCAAGCCGTATCTTCTATTCTATTAGACCGATTTCGATGAACCATGACGCTGCATTTAAATCGGAATTAACCTAGTACCACTGGTTTTTGCGTGAAGATCGAATAATCAAACGAACAAACATCGACGGATTTGGTTTCAGAAGCCGTTAGTTAATCGATCTGAGTAGTTTTTTTTTTAAATATTTTTGGTTTACAAAATTGAATATTTATCAATTTTATAGTAGTATAGACAAATAGATAAATCTACTACAGTTAGTCTGTTCCAGAAGGAGAATTATATGGGACATTAGCATCAATTTGAAGTGTGATTCTTGGTTTTTTGAGCGAAGGGCAAAGCAGGGTCTTATCATGATACATAGTAAATGTTTCCACTTGTCACATTTCCGTCGGTATTTCGGTTGGAATGTGAGAAGGACCGTGAACTTACTGGTGATGGTGTACGCGTTCCCCGAGTGTATAATGGGTGGACGATGGCCCGAGTGACGGCGACTGTTTAGTGACGTTCCACGCCGACACACCAACGCACGCGCACAGCCTCGCCGCGGACGATGCGCGAATATTCCCCGCGGCCGGGCGCGCGGTGGTTAGTGGCCGCAAGCCGCACGCAGCCGGCGCGCCGTGCCCCCGCGCGGCGGTGTGCGTCACACATATTCTGCACGATACAAAAGGTATATATGTAACCTTAATAGGCCAAGTATAAAACACATATATGCGATTATGCTTACCGTGGCTCTCCGGCGGGGAATCGAACCCCGACCTCCCGCGTGGTAAGCAGGGATACTGACAACTGCTTTACTGAAAAATTGGGGTAGGCAGAAACCACTTTTTTCTATTTTTTACGAGCAAAGTGGCTATTGTTCGACACCGCCATTTATAAGGTTCAAAAGTGTTGAAATTACTCATTGCGTTCCCACCAAAAGCAAGTCGAACAACGGCTTGTTTTCATACTTACAGTGTTGTATACACAGTATTTAAAAATAAGATTACAATCAAAACAATGTTATTTTCATACATATCGTATTCGCGGGTTAGTTCACGAGAGCAACTCTGAAGCTAAAAGTTTAATGTCAGTACTGAAGTTGCCACATTCATGGTGCTCCGCTCGCACGGACGCAGTGTCGCGGACGACACCGCGGACTGAGAAACTTCGGAAATAAATTATGAAGGATTTAATTGCAATTATGTTCAGCGACCGCGAGTTACACCTGATCAAACGACACGACGAGAGTCTCCGCCGGAGCTTCCACAAGTTCCGTTTTAACGCTGTCTGTGAGAGATTTCTTCTAAATTGTTTTTTTTTTTACTTTATATCATCAGTCTTTGATCAGTCCACACTTGGATGGCTTTCATCAGGTATAGTTCATGTATATATGTGACGTTAGCCAATAATGGTGCTGAACAATAAAGTGTATGTGATTGATTGTCTCATTGGCTAAATATATGATCTTTTTTTATAATTTTTTTATCACCCAAAACACATCACCCACAAAATCATCACCCTTTCGCCAATAAGTCACCGTGGTGCGTCTAGGCGCGTCATATTCGCACTTACACAAACTAATACACACTTTCATTTACCTGTGTCGAATGGCGAAGATAAAATTTGGAAGGTGAAATATTTTAATATTAATATATTCTAAGTGATCGACTTTTATGAAGTATCCACAGGAAAAGAAATATTTGTGTAAATCAAACAGGAATTGTTTGATTTATACGATTCTCGATGAAACAGGAGATTTTAATAGCACTATAAATTAGCGCGTGCCACGGATTCTTGTTTCGACACGGGAAAAATCATTAGTAGAATTATTGATTGCGGGCCGGGGCGGGTCGCGCGCCGCCGTGGTTGATGAAATGCGGATTTATTAATGAATAGCGGAGCGCGTTAATCTCTGTCCGGGGCACGGAGCCGGTAAATGGACCTTGAAATTTGAGCTCGGAGCCTTTCGCGAGGACAACCCGCTGCTGTGCAGATCATGTTATTTTTACTTTATGTTATTGTAACTTTAGTAGATAATGTTATTTACAGTAGCTATCAACATATTTTAATCACTTCAAAGTTTCCAATTCGGGTTCATTTTGTAAAATGTTGATCAGTAATTTTTGGTACTTTCTTTTCACCATATTTAAGCTGATACTTGACTATAATCCCACTTGATGGTTAGTGGCGATGTGGCCTAGGGTGGTACAACGTTCTGGCTTAATAAAAACCTATTCACTTTGGTCTTAAAGACACTTACATTATAATCGGACGGAAATACTGAAGGCTATTTCCAGTCTTTGGCTCCACGTATTATGAACCTAGAAGCAAATCGCTTCGTAGGGGTGGCATGGATGTTTATGAGGTAGGGGTGATAGACGCCGTGCACCTAGTAGTTTTATGGTGAAAGGGGGATGGAGGAATTAAGTCGTGTACTTTCTGCGCACACTCTTTAAAATGTCCTGTAGAATACTGAGAGGCTGGCTACTCTCCGCCTGTGCTCAAAACATTGCTCGCATATTTTGTCATAACTTTAAGTTACCAACTTTAAGTGACTCACATGGCACGCGTATTAATCAAACACAACATTAATATAATAGGTCTTTACCTATGAAATTGCCGTTTTACAATACTGGCCATTTGAAACGTAATGTACGTGTGGCTGGCAATAAATTCTAAATTCAAATGAATTTTCTTTAAAAAATATGGAATTCTATTTTCAAATTC
>WUAW01016129.1:0-24793 GCA_017165845.1 Thaumetopoea pityocampa | reverse complement strand
TGTGTCCCCGTGAGCTTGTTCATCTTCTATATCAATGATTTTTAGACGGGTTGGTGGCTTCTCTGGTCTAGCTTTACCAAGTTGAATTTCTTGTATTGGAATGGTTTTAAGTGGTCTCTGAAACAAAATAAAAAGGTTTTTTTTATTTTAAATTTATTTCATATAACAAATAATAATAATCATAATCATATCTTCCTAAGTCATTTTTGTTTTATGATCACAAGTCGTCATTTGGAATGCAACATGAGCTTGTATAGGTCATTTGTATGTCAACTAGTTTGAGGATNTGTGTCCCCGTGAGCTTGTTCATCTTCTATATCAATGATTTTTAGACGGGTTGGTGGCTTCTCTGGTCTAGTTTTACCAAGTTGAATTTCTTGTATTGGAATGGTTTTAAGTGGTCTCTGAAACAAAATAAAAAGGTTTTTTTTATTTTAAATTTATTTCATATAACAAATAATAATAATCATAATCATATCTTCCTAAGTCACTTTTGTTTTATGATCACAAGTCGTCATTTGGAATGCAACATGAGCTTGTATAGGTCATTTGTATGTCAACTAGTTTGAGGATCCTAGCAACATTATCAGACCTGATTTTTTGACATCCGAAAGATCGGAGCAGAATATAAATTTAGTAATCCGGTAAATTCCAATGTATTTTTAAATTAAACGCAGTTTAAACTCATGTTTTGTGAATAATTTAATTATATAATATACTAATTATATAAAATAATTATATAATAATGCTGTGTGGCGCCAGCATACTAATAGCGTCACTCCGTCTCTTCCCGTAGGTGCTATAAGAACTAGCTAAGGGATGTACCAGCAAAATGGGCGTTATCCTGTAATTTGATCAAGCATGGAGAATATGGCAAATCTCTACGCTTGGCGGGCCTGGTTCGGTTGCCAGATTATGGCAACCAACAATACCCAAAGAAAACGTCCGGGACGTTGCCTCCCATAAACGACGAGGTAAGCTTGGCGTGCGTCGCGAATCTCGGCAAATATTTAGAAACAATATTTGATCCCGTTGTGGTGCAGGCAAACTCGGCAAATTAGTACATATCGGTGTCTGCACGCCACAGACATTACACACCAATACAAAAATATACGTCCTTCTGGAACGTGAACGAGTATGTGCATATTATTTGGGAGGCTGGGAGGCAGTTGACTCCAGGATACGACTGAAGAACAGCGCCGGCCGAGCCCGCAGAACGCGAAGTCCCCACATCTCTAACGGTCGAATGGTAGGCACAAATGTCTAACTGGGGCTTCATAGATGTGCAGAAATATTTAGCAATAATTACGGCTCTTCCAGATTCTCATTAAAAAAATGAAGCTAACAAACAAGCATAGATAAGAACAAGTAGCCAAGTTTTAAACTAAAAACTACTACCTAATCTTCCCAACCGAAATATTCTATAGAAATGTAAGTTATCATTAATTTTTGAATACAATTTAATTGTCGAGTTTTTCTAACACACCATGCTTTACTGTGTAAGTTACTGTCCGATCCGGTTTATTTGAAACTAAATATAAACGCAGTTAAATTACGGTTATTTAAAATTCATGTAATCAATATATTTTGTAGCTGGCTTCTCTTCCGGATTAAAAATTTGCCGAACTCTGTGCCATACGATTAGTTGGTAGCCATGGCAGCTTGGGTGGGGCGCGCTTTGACTGATGGGTCACAGTTACTTCATAATACCGACGTCACGCACATTCGCAGAGGGGACGTGGGTAGTTTCAATTTAAAATTTGAAGCCTTATAATATTACTTTATATGTCTGCTGAATCCTCAATCATATTCATCCCCATTACAGAGACATGGATTTCCCCTAATCAGGAGTAGGATTAGTCCGCAGTCTACCAAGCTAGCCTAGTGTGGGTTGGTAGACTTCACACACCCATGCCGGCGTGCAGATTTCTTCACGAAGTTTTCCTTCTCCATCTAGTACAATGTCTACAGTCTAGAGTTGTAGATCGTATGTATGTTTGAAAAAACCAGTGGTACGGGACCAGAGTTTGAACCCGTGATCTCTTCATCGCGAGTCGGATATTCTCATCCCTAGACCGCCATATTTTTTTATTCCTGCTAAATAAAATCGACGGGAAGATGAGTAAATCTAGTAACACTTCCTCTGACCGTTCAGACTAGACCTTACCTTAGATCTTAAATGGGGTGGTTTCTTGACAGGTTTAATGACGGTGACATTTTCTATGGTCGGCCATGGACTGGAAAGTCGTTCCGGTTCCGTTTTCAACTCTTCAATCTTTGGCTGCACTTTGGATTTAACTGACTGTACTGGAATTTGTTTACTTTCCACTGTAGGTGTGCTTGATGGAGATGACTTTGATTTGGACTGAAAATAGGACAATAAAACATGAATGACTCAATAGTTATTGATCAACATTTTTGATCAACTCTTCTTACTCCTTCCAAGAGGTTAGTGTTCTATATCCTACAGTCCTTTTCCCAAATTTCATATTCCTTGCTCAATAAACCTTTCCTACATCACCCTCTTTCCTTTCCTCGCCATTAAGCCAGTGGGAACGCAACGAGGAACTTTAACAATTTTGAACCTCATAAAAATGGCGACGTGTCGAGTGGCGAACCCGACACGTCTCGTTTCAACTATTATATTCTATAAAATGAACGATATATACGAAGAGAATAGATATACGAAGAGCAATATGGGAATAAATGAAAATAAAAATAAGTCTTGTCTAAAACATACCCCTTTTGTCCCCATCCTCATTTTGATAGCGTCAAGCTGTTTCCTCGCAGCATTATTGTGTGGTTCTAGCTTGAGTACTTCGATGAGATCATTAGATGCTGCTCTGAGCGAGCCAAGCCGTTCTCTTGCAGAGGCTCGACGTTGTAAAGCTTTCACATAGGTGGGGTCCAAGCGTAAGGCTTCTGTGCAATCCAACTCAGCTTGATGGAGGCTAAAATTGAAACACACATAGTTATTCATAGTTATATGGTGGAAACTTGCAAGTTGATTTTTCATGTTGGGTACTATCTATGCCATCAAATGGCATATCTGTCTGTTTGGTTTGACGAGCATCAGCCATCGATTCTAAATTTATTGAAAAACTTGTTTACTCATTTTCTGAAGGCCTTCGCAACCGCTAGCGTAATTTTAAATTTTTATTCCAATACAAGCCAGGAGCCGCTCACGTATTAATGCTGCTCACGTATTTTTACGTTTTTATGTTAACCAAAGTTAGGAGCCGCTGATATATTTTTATGTTAACCAAAGTTAGGAGCCGCTCACGTATTTTTACGCTTTTATGTTAACCAAAGTTAGGAGCCGCTCACGTATTAATGCCGCTCACATATTTTTATATTTTTATATTAACCAAAGCTAGGAGCCGCTCAGGTACTTTTACGTTTTTATGTTAACTAAATTTAGGAGCCGCTCACGAGTTAATGCCGCTCATGTATTTTCCCACTAACGTTCGACCTCCAAAAAGTGCGGCTCTCAGCAAATGAAAATTGTGTTGTAAGCGGAGTCTCGCTTTTGCGTTGCTTATATATGCAGCGGTCGCGAAAGTGTTAAATACCTGCGTCTAAAAATTGCTACTCTATGACACTTTTAAGAATTACCTACCTGTCTTTCTTGAGGTAGCACAATCCTCTATTGGCGAAATATATAGCGTCATCTTTGACCAGTTCTATGGCGCGATTATAACATGCGATAGCCTCATCCCACTTCTCCTGTTTTACGAATGTGTTACCCTGAAAAGGATCAAAATAAAATTCTATTAGTTACAAAAACTCTTTTAATAAAATTTCTTTAATCTGCAACATAACAACCATAACGATGGTCCAGAAGATGGGCATGTTAATTATAAGTGTCATTGGTCGAACGTAAGCGTGCCATGTGGCGTTCTAGACGTTATGAGCGAGATAATACGAGTTCACCTATCATTACATTTTCAACCTTACGCATAGTGCAATAAGGTCTTTATTAAATTGGTACTTACAATCTCTTTTGTTGTGCTTAATTTTTCATTTAATGTTAGTTAGCAACCATCTGCTCTGGCGAAAAATGTCGAATTATCTTATTTTTCTCGTAATACTGCACTTACTGCTGCTTCCAAGATGGCTGCCATGCCTCTTTAATGAGTAAGATCTATGCCCTAATTTAAACAGGCAGATAAGTGTTTACATTTTTTAGCGACATATTTTGAGTGGAGTGCAAACTCACAGCACAGATAAAAAAAAATTAGCCTTTTGTGAGTTGTTTTGTGGATATCAAAGTTTATAGATTTCAATACCCTATAAGATCTTTTGTCTTGCCTGTGGCCCTAGTCCGTTATTGTGCTAAGTTTACTAAATGCAGCTTAAACAGGACTAGATTTGAAGCTATAGACTTTAACACTGGAATATGTCAGACCTAGCAGTTTTCAGCCAATTGCTGACAGCACAAAAAGAAAGCTTAAAATATAATTGTAACCCTTTCCCCTTGCAATAACAGCAGATTCTGATTCNCAGATAAGTGTTTACATTTTTTAGCGACATATTTTGAGTGGAGTGCAAACTCACAGCACAGATAAAAAAAATTAGCCTTTTGTGAGTTGTTTTGTGGATATCAAAGTTTATAGATTTCAATACCCTATAAGATCTTTTGTCTTGCCTGTGGCCCTAGTCCGTTATTGTGCTAAGTTTACTAAATGCAGCTTAAACAGGACTAGATTTGAAGCTATAGACTTTAACACTGGAATATGTCAGACCTAGCAGTTTTCAGCCAATTGCTGACAGCACAAAAAGAAAGCTTAAAATATAATTGTAACCCTTTCCCCTTGCAATAACAGCAGATTCTGATTTAAGTCCAAATAATACCAAGATAAAAATAAATGATTATTAAATTTCTTTTCAATCTATCCTATATTAAAAAAATTCTTACCCTCTCTTTCTCATACTGAGCTTCCTCTCTAAGCTTCTCTTGCTTGGCCTGTTGACTCTTCCTGCCATCTAATGAGACAGGACCAATGTCTGCCATGTCTATGTCTTCACATGCTTTGTCCTATAAGAAAGCAGTAAAATACTGACAGAAACTTACTGTAGGACAAGAGAACTACTTCATTATACAGTACAGAAGAAAATGTATATTTACTGTATAAAAAAGTATAGTTGCAAATATTCTTTATTTTTTGAAAGGTACTTCAAATAAATCTTTAGAGAAAATGGAACTTTTAGAGTTAATAAGAATGATAAAATAAAAAAATATTTGCTGAACTTGAACTTTTTTTTTATTCTAATATAGAAAAAAAGGGTTTAATCACAAGTGATTAAACTATCCGATAAAGCAGAAGCAAGAATAATATTGCCAAGGCCAACATCGTAAGACGGTCTCAGCGACAGATCGGCTCTCTCGGCTTCGTTCCTGTCACATGAACGTGAATTGCAATGAAAAAACATGAATGTATAAAAAATATAAACATGATGCTACAGTAGTACCACAAAAATACATGGGCATTCTTCATCTGCGCAGTTACTAACGAATGTTAATTAAAACCAATTGTAAGCAACAATTCAACAAAAATCTTATTGCACTACACATAAGCTTAAAAATGTAATGACAGATAAACTGATATTATATCCTTCATAACATATGGACGCCATAATGGCGCGCTTATGTTTGGCCAATGCCCAACAAGTGCTTTATACGGGGCAAACTTATAATTGGCTGAAATATTTTCGCGCATTGCATATTTTAAATGTAAATTGTTGTACCTTATTTTTGTGGTACTATAATACGTTTATAAGAATGTTATTCTGAATTTATATACATATTTATCTAGCACTAAGTTAGGGTTCCCTCTATCCTAGATACTAAACCAGAGGTTCCCAGACTTTTTTAATTATCCCAGATTTTTTTGAATTTAGCTGGTTCCGGTGGACCCCCTGCAGCTACATTTCTACCATATTTCCAAAACTCGACAAAAAATGTGAAGATTAGATCTAACTATGGGAATTTGCGTATGCCAACATTGACCCCCGTCGAGTCTCCGGTGGACCCCTGGGGGTCCACCTGGACCACTTTGGGAACTAAGGTAGTAGACAATAATATACATACATGTTTGTACTCATCACAGAAAGTTTACCCCTATTGGGATTCGAACCCAGGACTTACTGGTGCAGAAAGCAAAATCACTATTAAGCTGACATAATGTTATATAGTAACACACTAACATCACAAATTTTAAACTATCTTTGCCTTAACAAATTTCAAACTATTTAAATTGGAAATAAATAGATCACAAACTTACAGAGGTATATTAGAACTCATAAGTTGAATGTCAACTACACATTGTGTGCTCTTACACATTATTATAGAAAATACCTTAGAACTCCAAATATAACACACTGCATGTACATAAACAAAAGAAAAGAGAAGAAGATCAAACCATGTTACAATACTGTAACATGGTCTGATCTTCACCTCTTTTCATATACATGAGATTCAAGCATTGGATTTCACAACCCTTAAGGAAATCTGATTGAGTAATATGCCGAGTATTACTGAGTAACACATCATTTCCAATTCCGATACAACTGTATCTTATGGCATCATGGTACCTAATAAGGTTGGAATACTTAGTCTTTAAATATACAGGTAAGTGACTCCAGCTCCCCGAGCTACTACTGTCCTTCTTACTCTTTCCAAGATAGTAGTATTCTATATCCTATAGTCCTATTCCTAAATTCCATGTTCCTTGCTCAATCAATCTTTCCTATATCACCATTTTTCCTTTCCTCGCCATTAAGGCAGTGGGACTGCATTGAGGAACTTTAACACTTGAATCTTATGAAAATGGGTGTCGTAGTTCACCACCCAACACGTCTCATTGCCTGCAGGGGCGAAATGTGTGTTAAACGATAATAATTGGTGGAAGGAAGTGGTCTCTGCCTACCCCAATGGGATATCGGTGTGAGTGTATATATGTATATATATATGGTACCTAATATAATATCTTCATATTATCATACTGCATAAGCAAATGCAAGCAAAAAAGCAAAATAATGGTAATCATTAATAATTTTCAATTTTAAATGGTTGCAAGAGTGCAATAATACTCATTCATACAATGTATAAAAAACTAGTAAATATACAATGTATAAAAGTCATTACAGAATACAAGAAGAACATAGTATTGAAGATTTAGACTAGATCATTCCCATACTCTGGTATTCCTCATCAAACTCAGGATCACAAGTATTGCTTTATGCAAATATGTATTCAATAACTCCTTCTATTGCCCTAAAAGAGTTTCTGTCGAAAGACCTTCCTTAACTGTCAAAATTCTTTATTTTCACCATAAACCACCCCTAAATTTATGATATTTTCATAATAATGGCAGAATTGTACCAAATTGGTTAAACGCCATAATCTAAGAAAGAAGGAAATATTAAAGCAGTATAAATAAATGATATGAAAAGGTAATTTTGAATAATGTCATAAGTCTGGGTCCTTTTGAATATTAGACATTGTCATAGCATATGAAAAACATTAAAACTATGTGTGCACATAGTATTATTTTAGTAAATCAGATGAAAAGTGACAAAAATCAATTAGAATGTATTAATTTTCCAGAATAAAATACACTGGCTTCTTTTATATATCCTGATCTAAACAATATACTTATAATACAATAAACTCTCATTTAATAAATATATGTATCTCATAATACATATAGGCAATTAACATTAACATGACATTTTTTAAATTGAATTCTAACCACCTGGTTGGAATTCAAGCTTAACTGTATAGGTATGTAAATATTTAAACAAAATACATACAACATCAAATTTATCCCATGCTTCGTAATCGTATGACTTTATCTTCTTTTCTGGTTTCTTTTTCACCTGCACCGGTCTCTCCTTCTTTATTTTGCTCCGGACAGGCGGCAGGTCCTAACCTCAAAAAAGATTATTTAATTAAACACCAAATAAGTAGTAGTTGAAATGCATTAAACTAAGCCAGTCGCTACATTTAAATTCACATCATGCTGAAAGCTACGCTCGAACACAAATAAATCTACTTAAGAAATAAGGATTAAAATAAGTAAATTTTTAACGGAAATTTATAGATATTTTATTGATTATACCTATAAAACATACATGATATGGTAAATATAATAATAAACTACAAAACAACGGTAAATAGGTCTAAACCTGCTCAAATTCACCGTTCAACGCCGCCTCCTTTCTTTTCATTTCAAGTTCCCAATTCTGTAAATCCGTTACATATGATTGTAGAGTTTTAGCATTGTCTCTCACTTGTTTTTGAATTTGAAAAGCTTTTTCCATAATTAGGACAACAATAATTAGCACAACAGAATCGTTACCTGTTAAATCGATAGAATGTTTCGCAAATGTTTCGTTAAGTTGACCTGACAGTTTTGTCTTTCATATATAATAAAAATTACTCTGTGGTTTTGTCCTAAAAACCACAGACGACGAATATAAATAAAATAAGACTTTGAACGGGAAGCTTTTATTTTAATGTTGTACAATAAGCATAAGTAGAAGAGGCAGTAAGAAAGAAGTACAGAAAAATTCGCAGGGTCTCTTTGCTTTGCATTACCCCAAGTTAAATCAGGGATTACTATTATTGTAT
The DNA here is from genome assembly GCA_017165845.1 of Thaumetopoea pityocampa. NCBI lineage: Eukaryota > Metazoa > Arthropoda > Insecta > Lepidoptera > Notodontidae > Thaumetopoea > Thaumetopoea pityocampa. The sequence goes on along the minus strand of WUAW01016129.1, from coordinate 16,158 downwards.
TATTGGGTTTACGTGAATAAAAAATTTTTGACTTTGAATTTGTACGAGATGCAGCTTAAAAGTTGCTGGACTTTAGATTTAAAGTTGTTGGACTAACTGACGTCATTCCTATAGTCCCCAAAATTTCTGTAAGAACTAAAGTCATTCAGTAAACATCAGCTTTTTTGTAAATATATTGTAGGTAGTAAATAATTTTAGACATATTTTGAATAAGAAATTTTGGTAACACTATTGTCCTCGCGAACGTCGTGAACATTGATGTTCAAGGAATTTCCTGGATTTAGTCTACATATTAATTAGGAGCAAAGATCAGTAATTTATTTATTTATTTATTCAAATTATATAACACTATTACAGAATGCACCAATGCTATGTTATAAATAATATTTACAAAAAAAAAATATAACTTAATGGATAATTATATATTTACATGTATTTTCTAAATTCTTCTAAATTCTTTTTCTTTTTCTAAATTCTTCTTGGTCATTCATCTACATACTTGAGAAATGCTAGATCCTTTCTCAATCTATTTTATTCGACCATGCCTAATACAAACAGGATGGGATAAATTAATGGAAAGTATGGATAAACACCATATTTCTTAAAGTATAAAAACTGCCTGAATTTATTTTGGATCTTTTCTACCATTAGACTACTTAGCCTCATGCGGATTCCATATCATTGAATTAGTTTCCAGATGGCTTCTGATAAGTGTAATAGTTTAATGGCATTTATATTATTAAAATCTTTACATTTCCTTAGTATAAAACCTAAATTTTTAAAACACTTGATGCCTACGTTTGTAATATAATTTCGAAATGTAAAAATCGGAAACCATTGTTACGCCTAGGCCCCGTGCAGCGCTCGCTCGCTGTATGATTGTTATTTCCATCGTATAACGATGTAGCATTGGCAACTGTCTACGGCTGTATGTTATTATACAACACTTGCTGATATTAAAAGTAAGAAAATAAGCTTGTTGCGTATGCTCCACCGCATCACTCTATCAATGTTTTGCTGGAGTTTCTCACAATCATAGGAATTGCATATTAATATGAACAAATTCAGGTCATCTGCAAACACTAAACATTTGGCTTTCTGTATAAACACCGGTAGGTCGTTAATCACCAGAAGAAACTCTAAGGGCCCAATATTACTACTACTATACTACTACTACTATAATTCCGCGCTTTCTTGACACGACATTCTAAAATTGATTTAGGGACATTATAAGTGCTTGAGGCTCTGAGAAATCCCATTTTCTCAAAAATAACCGTGTTAACGGCTCTTCTCGTATCATCCTCTTCCCATTTCGCACGATCTGTTTTCTTATATTTACGGACCATCTTGACTGAAAAAATGCATATCCCGTTATGCCCCGATCGTTTTGCCTCAACTTACATAATTTCAAATAAAATTAGTCATTTCTAATTTAAAACATAGAAAGCGATAAAGCACTCGATATTCAAATTCAATATTACGGATATGGTTTTGGTTGAAAATAGTGGTAAAACTTGCTTACTCACCTCAAAGCACTTCGTTATTTATCACAAAATTTCGTAACACAATAAACAAAAAACAGTTTTTATTTTACAAAGTAGCAAAACACGTAGCTACAAGTTTGTCTCCAGTTGACTGACGTGAGTCGACTAAAGTTCGTTCGAATGGTGTGTTTGCCGACGCGGTTGCGTGTAAGAGTCACGCACACTAACGCATTTCCCGGCCAGCCCAGAACCTCGTTTTGCCCGTGTTTACCCTACACTATGTTGAAGGTTTCAAAATGAAAGGACTGCAATCTCCCGGTGATACAAAGCTTGCGAGGCGTGGGAGGTCCGAGTCCAGCTACGTGCTGTATGTCACTTGTTGTTTCTATGTTGATTATCGGATCAAGATAAGACGACTACAAATCGCACGTCATTTATATTGGAGCGTGGACACTACCCCCTACGTCACGGCTGTTACGAGCTTTATTTTTCTAATTATTTTTGGTAATAATGCATATAACGGACACATAGGCTTATTGACCTGAAATAATTTTTAATCTATAGATGACACATGGCTATAGTGTATTTTAAAGGTCACATTTGGGGGAATTCAACCAATTTAAAAAAAAAATTCTTAGTGGTGGGTGTAAAAATCTTCGTTATGGACAAATTAATACAATAAATGGCCAGAAATATGTGCGACGACGAGCGAAGCGAAGTGGAGCGTTAGGTTGCTGTCGAAAATGCACGAGCCCAGCGAGCGAAGCGAGCGTACCGCGGCAGCGGCCGGCGAGTACCACTAAATAAATAATAAGTGACGATTGCCCCAAATATGACTTTTAAAATACAATACAGCCACGGGTCCTCTATCTATTAAAAATTATTTCAGGTCAATAAGCCTATGTGTCCGTAATATGCATTATTACCTTATTTTTACTATACATTATACATGTTTTCAACTATATCACATCATCATCATCATCTCAGCCCAAAGACATCCACTGCTGAACACAGGCCTCCCCCAAGGATTTCCATAAAGATCGGCCTTGAGCCTGCCTTGACCGGCCCGCCCTCATCCAGCGGCCTCCCGCAACCCTAACCAGGTCATCAGTCCACCTTGTGTAAAGCCTGCCCACTCTTCGCTTTTTAATTCGTGGCCGCCACTCCAATACCTTGCGGCCCCAACGGCCATCGGTTGTTCATGCTACGTGCCCTGCCCATTACCAATTCAGCCTACCAATACGCTGCGCTATGTCACTTACTCTTGTTCGTCTACGGATCTATTCATTTCTAATTCGATCACGCAGGGAAACACCAAGCATAACTCTCTCCATAGCACGCTGAGCGACTTTGAGCTTCCTCATAAGACCCATACTTAGCGGCCATGTCTCAGTACCATAAGTCATCACTGGTAACACACACTACTACAACTATATTTTTTTACTGTAGTATTTTTTAACTGTAGTCTCTTCAGATGCTATCCCTGAAAAACTATTATTTTTTTACAAAAATATAACTATTTTTACTATTTGTATAGGAATAATGCCTATGTGCAGGAGATACTTTTGTATATTCGGTGTCATTGGAAAGAAGATCTCGGGGTCTATAAAATGGAAATGGAATGTACTCCCTACCTATACGCTACCCTTAATCTATCCCTGAACAAGAGCATAGTGCAAAACGTATTTATTTGTTTCTATCTACCCCCTATGTGATTCACATTTTCTTTTGTCCCATTCTAATTTTCTGTTCCTTGTTTAACGCAAGATTTCGAACTACATAAAACTTACATTATGTGTCCATATATACTATTTACTGTTTAATAAAAATAAACGAATTATTATAACAATATTTTGTATCAGTTCAACTATCTATGAAATAATACCAAATAAACTATGTACATAGGGGGTACTGGACGGAAATGTCACAGCATGATAACTCACGACTAATGTTAAAGTTTTAACTATCTTAAAATACTATAAATGTGTTATCAAGCTGTTATACGAATTAGCGTTTACTTATCTAATACAAATCGAATGAAACTTGTGTAAATTACAAAATGTTTCCGACGAAAATGTTCCACGGCACCGCGGCTCTCTTTATGGTAGTCTCATATACTATCCCCGCAGTGCCGCGGTTCTAGTTGAAATTGGTGTCGATTCTGTTGTAACAGAATTTAACTAAATTTGGTCCGTCCCTATCTTTTTCTAATGTCAAACGCCAAAACGAGATAGTAAACATTTATAGCGACTACCGACCTATGTTTCTGTCAAACGGTTTAAAAAAATGTTGCGTTTTTGCGTATTTTTAGTCCGTATATTCCGAGATCGCGTATAAATCTTTTAATTTTGACATTTCTAAACGAAACTGACAGCACCAAAATTGTAGCAATCTCGTTTTGGCGTTTGACATTAGAGAAAGGTAGGTAGGGACTAAATTTGGTTAAGATCTGTAACTACAGAATCAGCACCATTCTAATACACTTTGTATGATATCATCATAGTCTGTCGCGAAGAAAGTGGCATTGAAAGTACAAATATAATTATATAAATCTCATACACAAAGTTTCGTCATTATACATTTGCACTGAATTAAGCAATTTTTTCGAAAACATATTAATGAATCCAGGGGTCCGATAATGTGCTACCCTCCCCTGTCCTTCTGTCGGTTCTTGTAGCAAGTATACTAAAACATATTATAAGGGTAAATTCTGTAAAAATAAGCTACACATAACGACGGTAGTTGTCGTGACGTTGTATATACGCTTAGTCGCTATTAAACTTCATTCGCATGATTCAGTTCTCTATGCTAATGTCATCATTAAAAAATTGCGCTGTCTGTTGAGGATGCGTATGATGTAGCGAAGCAGCCCCCCTAGCCAAGTTGACATTCGACAATCGTTATCGCTAATAGAACGGAAAAAAATGTATTGGAATGACATTTCTAATCGCTAAGTCACACGTGACTTATCGAATAGAAGTGTCATTCCAATACATTTTTTCGTTTCTATTAGCGATAACGATTGTTGAATGTCAACTTGGCTAGGGGGGTAGTTAACAAAGCACTTGTGGCGACAGCTAAATCAACTCGAAGACGATTTTGTGTTTGTAGTAGTGTATAGTCAGCACATAAATAAATAAACAAATACTATTTATTTTTATAGATAGGTACTTAATTTTATACATGTTAAACATAATTTTATATGTATAACTAACTTCTAATGCTATAAGCGATTGTGCGGCAGTACGTGGCATGTGGTGGCTAGCACAAACTGCTCTCCTAGCCAAGTTGACATTCGACAATCGTTATTGCTAATATAAACGAAAAATGTATTGGAATGACATTTGTAATTTGTATTAGCGATAACGATTGTCGTAAATCAACTTGGCTAGGGGAGCCGGTTTATTCCGGTTTTAGTCACAAACAACACTATTACAAAAGCATAAACGTCTCCAAGCTGATGTTGACGTTTTTATCTACTGCAGTAAAACAAGTATTTATTTACATGAAAAATTTATTGTGAGAAAATATAATATTCATGTTACTTTGTATATGTTCCTGAAAACAGTATTTTGTCTTCGTATAGGATGACGTACATGAACGGACGATCCAGTTTGAACATCATTGGTTTTGGCGGTTTAGAGTTTGAAGACATCGGAACAGCTACTAAACCTGAACAAAAAAATAACAATATAGCGAGATTAATGATTCCTTAATTATTCTCGGAAACCGTTCTAACAATTTTTTTTTCAAGATTTCCTTTTTAAAAAGAAGGCAAAAGGATATAAGCGCATACAACCTCGTATGTCGTAATTACATTATTTTAATGAGTCAATAAAATGCTGGTGTATCTCATTTTATTGCTTCTTGGGAGTTTTGACATTAATCCGACGATTTCCACATTGACTGAACATGAGTTTCCGCATACTTATTCTTTTGAAAAAATACGGTCCCTTTGCTATGTTAGTTACAGTTTTATTGCAATGGTTCAATATTTTTCATGATTATTGATGATTAATACACAAAATAACACAGAATTTACATAGTAAATATCACAATAAACTAATATAAAATGTTAAAATAAATCTTCTAGTGACGCTTCACTCGGGTTACCGCAAAAACCACCGTTCTAACAATTTGAAAAAAAAAATGTATTAGTAAATGTGTATTTTTTTAATTTTACTAAATCGGAGCAAACGGAAAAGAAATTTCACACAAACAACATTTTTTCTAACACCATCTCATAGGTAGATAGACTATTCTATTACCTAGCATTACCGCGATTTTAGGATCAGGTTCTGCTGCGTTTTAGATGATCGATTGCGATCTAAAGTCATCCCTGTAAATCAGAGGTCCTCAAACTTTTTGTCTTGTAGACCACTTGTGATGTTTTTCACTTTTGGGTAGACCTCCAAAGCGTAGTTAATATAATTTTTTTATAAATTTTAATAATTTAACTTCAAATCTGTTTTTGACAGTTAGCGTGGACCCCTTGCAAGTCATCATCGACCCCTGGGGGTCGATATAGACCACTTTGGGTATCAATGCTGTAAACCCTACAATTCCTGCTAACGGTCAGTGTTTTTGAAACACCAACCGGTACTCACTGTCTTACGTGACTTCCGAAACATGAAGCAGCCGTCGTGATGTTAGAGTTGTGGCGACCTACTTCGCAAAATGGTACTTCGCATGCTCAACAGATGGAGCAAGTCTTGAATGACGATATTATCACAGATGTCTGAATCGCGGTGGTGAAGTTTGGTGGCAATTTTAACGTATATACAACGTCGCGATATTAACATTGGAGCAGTGGCAGGCTCCGCTAGACATAACACCCGTCGGGCCGGAAGCTCTACCCTTTTCCGATACTGCCTCTCCTGCCACACTTCGACCACACTTACAGATGGTGAAATTCTCGCGCGAACACATACGTCTTCAACAACATTACCCTTGATCATTCATACTGGTGACCCTGACTTGATCATCATCGTCTTCATCAAAATCAACGTTGTTTATCCATCCTGCCATATTACGTCAAATTTCACTACGCTGATTCAGACTTCTATAATTATATCGTCATTCAAGAGTTACGCCATCTGTGAAGATTCGAGGTACTATCGAAATCGCCACATCTAATTATATATACTATTATGAAATTGTTAAAGGTCAAATTTTCAAAAATCAAAGATTTTTATAAACAAACTACTCAGATCGACTAATTTAAGGGTTTCTGAAACCAAATCCGTCGATGTTTGTTTGTTTGTTCGGGCTTCACGCAAAAACCAGCGAGTAGATTTTGGTAAACTATTACAGTCTTAAAGGTGCTATGCTGAATTAAATAATGCGGCATGTTTCATTAAAATCGGTCCAGTAGAATTGAAGTGAAATAGAATTGCAGCCGCCGTTTAGGTACGAGTGGTCGAGTAAAAGTGGTTCTAAGACATTTTATGTAAATCTCTGTGTCGGGATTTCCCATGTGCCGGAAAACCGACGGTCACGCGGGCGGAGTCGCGGGAAAAAGCTAGTCGTACAATAAAATTAAAACATAATACTTGAATATTTACTTTATATTAAATGAGGTAAGTAAAGTATTTGATGTAAAATAAAGGATTACGAGACACATGTTCATCTAAAGCATTGATACCCAAAGTGGTCTACGTATCTATCGAATTATTATATTCGAATCCGTACGATTATTGGCAGTCTAACGTTTATATACTACCGGAACAATAACTCTAATGTGTTGATACCCAAAGTGGTCTACGTATATATCGACCGCAGGGGTCGACGATGACGTGCAAGGGGTCCACGCGAACTGTCAAAAACACATTTGAAGTTAATAAATTTACAAAAATTTCATATTAACTACGCTTTAAGGGTCTACCCAAAAATGAAAAATATTATAAATGGTCTATAAGACAAAAAAGTTTGCAGACCTCTGATCTAAAGCTTATATAATATCCTAACGAGTAGATTTTATAAACAAAAAATATAGAATACAAAATTAATTTGAATTTTGGAAGGTAATGTTAAACGGCAACCGTAAAGGAAGTCTAAATTTTAAGAATAGTCTTTTTTATTATTATTCTCCACAAAGTTCAAGCCGGTAAAGAGATAACAACATTTATCCATACTAATATTACAAAGAGGTAAAATTTGTTTGTTTTTAAATTTTTATGTAGGGGGTACTAATAATCGAATTCTAAAAAAGAAATCCCTGGTCGGAAACTACATTACTCCTTAGTACTACAGGCTATAAATTATATTTATATGATGCGTATTAGTCGAGCTGTCACAATGTTTGTCTAGCAAGTCGGAAAGCAAAACGAATAGACGAAAAAAAAGAAATTATGTGGCACGCCCGTGAGGAGTTTCGAATAGATAGGAAGTGCACGTGAACGGAACAGTTGGCAACAGCTAGTTATTAATAAGCATGCGGTGGGAAGACAGAAGCTATGAATCACTGATTAAAACATAAAAATGGAAGCGTAGATAGTAAAAGGTATGATTAAACTGTATAGAAGGAAGCCAAATAGAATAGCAAAATAAAACTGTTGAATGGAACACTTCACCTCAGTGGGAGTAAGTACCAGTGAAAAGGACTTTGTCCTTGAATAGTATCAGGTACATAAAGGGATGGTCCACGGTAATCTTTAATGGAGGTGGTGGTTCGGCGACAGATGAGGTCGCCACAATAACAGCTCCTGCGAGTTAATTTAATGATATTGACGGAAGAAAGCGTATTTGTTGTAATTTGGTAAAATCCAAAATTTTCAATAGAGCCAAAAAAATGTAGCAACGAAAATAGTATATGGACATTGAAAATTACTTTTTGGTGTAGTCGTTTAAAAATAAATACTCCAATTTGGGAAAGCTAAGTTAATAAAACAAGCTTTTATAGGAAAAAAATGACTCATATCATAATTAATCAATCTATATAAATTTTATTGCTGACGCTAGTTCATGAATCCAGTTTGTATGTTTTCATACTCCGTGGGGTGAGGCCTGGTGATCTGAAATACAGGCATACTTGCATGCCTAACTCAGACATAAGCTGCTCACATATTCCAAATTGTGATTATTACTAATGCATACTAGACATAAGTATTATTCTTGTATTGTTTCTTTAAGAGGAGAAAATAAAGATATTATTATAATTAATTAAACAGTAATAAGTAATCTTTTTGTCAATCTATTAATTCATTTAATAAAGTATTTGACAAAAAAAATTAACTTTAATGTCATATCCTCACCAGTAAAGGCACCAGCCGTAGCTCCTTCTTCGTCAACCTTAATGAAAGCCTCTTGGAATGCCTTGGAAATTTTGACTGGTTTCTCCTTAACTATACCTGGAGCTGCCTCCGCGAAGATCTTAGAAACTCCAATCTGTGAATATTTATAAATAATAATTTGTTCATTCATTTTATAACATATTTAAAATAATAATTCAATTGTAAAATGGTAATTAAATTTCGACGTTGGGATCCTAAGGTGCTATAATGGCGACGCTAAACCGAAAAGCGTAGTGCGGGTCGAATCTCAACTTGGTGAATCAATGACCTTGTGAAGGTCGCGGACAATCGATGGATGCAAACGACTAATAGCCAAATAACGATGAATTAAGTTCACATTTTAAAATAATAATTAGTTCATTCATTTCGTTTAATTTAATCCTAACGGGTATCAACTCCGGTCAAATGTAAAAAATAATTTGTAATTAATTTTTGTGATAGCAACTAAAAAAGTCGATTTTAAGGATTGTTCTTCTATATTTTTCATACTGGCAACCGGCTAAGAATTCGCGCCATGTCTGTCAACGATGAGTTGTGTAGGTATATATTTTATACGGTTATAAATTATATTAATTACGGTTATAAATATTTTCGGTTCGCCTAGTCAACATCGTATTCTTTCGTCAAAATTTTTGACGAAAGAATACGATGTTGACTAGGCGAACGTTCCCCCAGATCTATATTGCCTTAGAACATAAATTTCGATGTTAGTCACAGTTTTGTTCCAATGTTTCAATATTGTTGACAGTTATTGATTGAATAGTGATTAATCAAGAAGCGGTGTGCTTTTAAAACCATGAATGCTAACTCTTAAATTTCGAGTTCGAATTCAAGACACCTCTGACTTTTCTAAATGATGTACATAAGTATTAATAGTATAATAATAATTAATCATCATTCGTTACAAACAGTGAATAAAAATATAGTTAGAAATCGATTGTAGCATCGAATGTCTTTTCGAAAGCATTTGATTTTCAAAAGTTAGAGGTTGGCCTTGTGTTGGAATTCGAGAAATTCGAATGTTTGCATTGCATGGTTATCACTACTTAAAAGTGAATCAGTTTTGAGCAATTTTTTATTTAAAGTATCGTTTTAACACACCTTTCCTCCACGTACGGTATAACTATGTTAGTTTCATGATTCTAAGCGGATACCTCTGGAAGAATGTTGTTGAAATCCAAAAAAGTCCTAATTTCGAACTTGGGCATGTACAGGTCCACTTTGCGGCCGGCCGGGGCAAGCCTGAATACGTCAGAGAGCAGGCCCTTTTCCGAGGCCTTCTCTATGACTGCAGGTAAATCATCTATTTCATTTGGCAGCACGACCACCATACGGAAACCTGTTTCTTTATAGGGTAACTCGATCATCTGCAATACAAACGGGACAAAAACTGTAGCGTTGGCGTCGGGTGTGTCTTCACCGTCACCATCATCATCATCAAGCCCGCGGAAGTCCACAGCCGAACATGGGCATCTTCCTTGAAAGGTGGGTATTTGCCATAATCTCCACATTGGTTGTAATACTGCGGTATCAGAACTTAAATAAATTTAGTGTCTTCCTATCTTTTTCTAATATCAAACACCAAAACGAGATAGCTACAATTTTGATGCTGTCAGTTTTGTTTGGAGACGTTAAAATTAAGAGATTTAGATGCAATCTCGGAACATACCTTCTAAAGATAAGCAAAAATGCAACATTTTTTGTACCGTTTAACAGAAATGTAGGTTGATACTCGCTTATAATGTTTGCTATCTCGTTTCAGTGTTTTGCATTAGAAAAAGACGGAGTCTAAATTTTAGTTTCAGTTGTGTTACATCAGAACTGATACAATTGGCAAGCGTCTTGGAGGTCGCAGTAGATTTTGATTGAATAACAGGATAATGCTGTTGCCCAGCCCTTAGCTGATTCTCGCAGCATCTACGAAAAAGAAATGTGGTGACACCACATCATACTTCAACTTACACCGATCCCTTAACCGGTCAGTCAGAGTAATACGCACATAGCGATTAGAAAATAAGCAAAAAGCCTGTCAGATTTGCGCGTACCTTAGCTCCCAGCTCTTCGCTCTCCGTATAGTAAAGAGACTGCAGCAAGTGCATCATGGGCTTCTTAACTGTCGTCTTCTTATCCACATGAAAGTCCTTTTCCTTGGTTTCCGAAGCACTGAAAGGCACGTGCCAATGGCCCTGCACACAATTTTTTTCCCTGAGTTCAAATCAGTAAACAGTAAGTGTAAAAAACCATTTTATTCTTCCTGGACATAACAGCATCAAGTTATTCTTAATGACATGAAAACCTAAGATATAGTTAACTGATATAGACATTATCATCATCATTATCACCAAGGTAGATGTTAATTGAATATCAATCAACATCTACCCTATCATCATCTCTTCACGTTTTGGAAGGCACGTACCAATAATACAGTGATTCCTGGTTAGTATCTCAACAAAGCTGAGCATTAGTCGTAATTGTGGGAGTTTACGGGAATGATGTCAAAAGTCACACATCTAATGCAAAAGAAAAGCAGAGTGACGCAAAACTTCGGAATAATACTAGATTTAAGAGACTACGTTATATATAATATGTACTTTACACTTCTTTATATTTTAATCTAGGAAATGGTAAACGGGCAAACGAGTCACCTGATGGAAGGTGATCACCGCTGCCCACAGACACTCACAAATTTGGAAGGATCATAGGTTCTTCGCCGATCTTTAAAAAAAGTTGAGCTCGTTTCTTGTATTTTTCTCCAGATACATAACCTTCTTTATGTTAAGCATCTGCAGCTGTATGTGAATACGAAGAATCTCTCATTGTGATGGGTTTGATATTTTTTACCATATTTAAGCTAGTACTTTACTACAGTCCCACTTGATGATAAGTGGCGATGTAACCTAGGGTAGTAAAACGTTCAAGCTTAATAAAAACCAATCCACTCTTGTCTTTAAGACACCTCATTTATAATCGGATGGAAATACTGACACAGGAAGACTATTCTAGTCTTTGGCTGCATGTATTATGAAAGTAGAAGCAAATCGATTCATACGAGTGGCAGGAATGTCTACGAGGTAGGGGTGATAGCCCACCACACGCCTTGTAGTCCGATGGTGAAAGGGGGATGGAGGAATTAAATTGAGTAATTTCCGCGCGCACTCTCCAATATGTATCCTGTAGAACACTGAAAGGTTGGCTGCCCTATGCCTGTGCTCAAGGCTTTTTAAATTGATCTCGACCAGGGAAGGGTCACCGATAAGCCTTATTGCACACCTCTGCAGAGTCAAGTCTGCTAGGTGGCATTTTCCAGCTTCAGCCCATAAGAGGCATCAGTATTCCTCACACAACCGGACTTGTGCTTTGTACAGCGTATACAGCTGACTCGATATAAACTACCGCCGGACTTTAGGTAGGACTCCCAGTTTTTTGGCACCTAATTTGGCCCTAGACTCGCCCAAGGTTGATGTCAGGTGAAATCTCCATTCCTAGCAACTGGAGGCGGCTGCTATAAGGAATTCGTACAAAGCAATTTTGTTCTCCCATGTTCTAACTTTGCTACCGGGACCTGCACCTTCTCTCATGCCGAACCTTGGGCTACATTATTACATGAGGTACTTTAAGTTTACGATTCACAATATTTGCTAACGTACCTGGAAGAATATCACGTTGGCTAGAAGAGCAACTACGTCCGGACTCAAGACATCTTCACTGATAGGATTTTTGATGTGACCCTTCGTCTTCTCCGAAGCCTGTAAATAATAATAATGTTCTTAATACTTTTACACATATTGATCTAGACCCTTAGTTCCCAAAGTAGTCGAGATGGACCCGCAGGGGTCCACGGGAGACTCGAAGGGGGTCTACGTTGGCGTACGCAAATTTAGATTAGATATTCAGTTAGATCTAATCTTCACATTTTTTGTTGAGTTTTGGGAATATGGTAGAAATGTAGCTGCAGGGAGTTCACCGGAACCAGCTAAATTCTGAAAGTGGTCTATAAGAAAAAAATGTCTGGGAACCTCTGATCTAGACTCTAAGAGTTTTCTATATTTTGAGTACAACATTAGACAAAAATATACATATGTGAATATACAAATACCTGAATGTACAGGGTGAAAATTTGAGATGAGGTAACAAGGACATCTAGCGGTATCTTAAACAATTTTTATAGGCAGGAGTGGCGCTATCGTAGAGAGGAAAATGTTCCGGGCAGACAGGTGTTACATCTAGTAGAACCAGTTACCGTCCCAACGGTTCATATCGGGAGATAATATATATGCTAAGTTGGGAAGAAAATGTCTTCATCGTGATTCAGCTTTCTATCAACATCAAGAATAGTGCCATCTCTCGAGAACGTGTGTTACTATGTAGCGTAGCGAAGCAGGTGGTCACAAAGTCCATCAGTTACGAGTATATCAATGTCAAATATATTTAGTCAAAGTCAGGTCCCTTTTTAAAGTAATTTCCTTTACAAAATGTAATGATTTAAATAGGATAATTATTCTATCAAAATCTACTGCACTGATTCCCAAAGTGATCTATATCGAACCCCAAGGGTCAACCTGCAAGGGGTCCACGACAACTGTGAAAAACACATTTGAAGTTAATAAATTTACAAAACTTTCATATTAATTACGCTTTGGGGGTCTACCCAAAAGTGAAAAACATCACAATTGGTTTATAAGACGAAAAAGTTTGAGGACCTGTGGTCTAGAGTATTTGAAATATTAGAAATTTAAAAAAAAATACAACATACATACACTCACGCCGATATCTCATAAGGTTAGGCAGAGACCACAGTACATACTACATACATACAGTCACGCCGATATCCCATAAGGGTAGGCAGAGACTATAGTATATACTACATACATACAGTCACGCCTCTTTCGCATTGGAGTAGACAGAGACCACTTCTTTTCACCCGCCACGATCATTTAATGTAGCAAAGTGGATATCCGCAGCCCACATTTCGCCCCCGTGGGCAACGAGACGTGTCGGGTGGTGTACCACGACACCGCCATTTTATGAGGTTCAAAAGTAATGAGTCTAAAAATACATAAGTTAAGCTTAGATCAGTTATCTAGCTGTTGTCTTTGCTTAACATTCAGCACTGGCCACCTGAGTATGTATTGATAGTTGATACCTCGCCGTAAAAATGGGATTTCCCGGAAGGCCGTTTACTTAATAACAAAATTTTCCGCGAAAACTCCACATCACGCACTGGCGCGTTATCAGCAACGCAACTGTTAATACATTATTTCATACACTTTCATCAATTAAGGGTGCTATAAAATTAGGCTTTTTAAACAATATGTTGATTTGGTCAAGGTAACTCTTCTGAGGGTTCCACTCACATTAGCCCGGTATATTCATTTCGTTATTCGAGTTTCATTGATCAAATGACCAGTGGTGGGTCATCGACGTTGTTATAGTTGATCCAACGAGACCTTTTATCGTCATCGATAAACTAGTTTATAAACCATATTATATAGTCCATATTTCAACTAGATTACGTCATAAACGTGAACAACTCGGGAATATTCAACCGCGTTCGGGTCGAACTCGTTGAAACGATCAACACAATGCATGTCGTTCATTGTAAACCAGTTTACCAGTGAACGGTAAACTAATCTATCCGTTCACGGTAAAGAAACACTAAAAAAACTGTTCGCTCATACAACGCTCACCACTACACATGACCAAATATATGGAAAAATTTTAAACTCACCCACTGATTGATGACCGCAGCTGAATCCGCCGGCTTTGTGAAGTCAAGGGTGTCCACTTCACTTTGATAGGCCTTTGCCGCGGCCGAGAATGTCTTGGTAGGTGTATATGTGGTCGACACATACACTTTGTTCGCCAGAGTGAGGTAAGCGGGATCCATGTTGGAAAACTCATTGCTTAAACTTATGTACGACTCGGACACCTGAAAAATGTCAGCTTTGATAGATAGTAGATATTTTATCATCATTATTCGCCTGTAGCAGGGTGATGACTAGTGATGACGTCGAGTGCAACACATACATTTCTTCCAAAGCCGTTAATTTTATAGTCTGTGAGCAATCTGTGCTCAAGTTGTCTTTGGTGGATGTAATGTTCTTAAAATATCATATTAATACGAGTATGTAGTCGTATGTTTAAGTAAACTTAATTAATACTACTCATATAAGAAAAAAAAATACAAAAAATCGATCTTTACATCTTTGGATCGCTGTACGTATAAACGGGATATGAAGTCCAAAATTAAAGAAGCTTTATCATTTAAATTGTCTATGGTTAATTGTTTAGTAACCGCCAACTCCAACTTGGTGTTTTGGACAGTATTACATTTTTTTTTTCATTTCTTAATTTAGTTACTTGTCAAGTTTAAGTCATCCGATCACGTTATTTTAAATTTTGAAGGCTTTTCTTTTGTATGTGTGTAGAGAGAAAGGCTGTTTGAAATTAGGAGCCGAGATAATTTTAAAGTTTTAATTTCGGTTTATTTCACATGAAGTAGGCGCGAGTACGATACGAGAGCTTTTAATATTTCAAGTAATTAACGAATTGCAAAATTGACGTCACATAAATGCATCTGGTCTCTTATTGGTCGACGAATCCAAACACTGACCAATCGCGGTCGATGTAGATGGCAGCACCATTCATTAAGGCGACGTTACTTTATTAAGACGAAGCCGCAACATGTGTTTGAATGCATTATGCCACGCATCCTCAACAGATGGCGCATGCGTCCTCCAGATTAGAAGATTGCGTGTTCATATGACATCGGGGACAGTAATAACGACGTGAATGATCAACGATGAAGTTGATGAAGACGTTAATGATCACATCGAGATGTCACCAGCTAAAGTTCTAAGTGTGGCAAAAGTGGCAGTATCAGAAAAGGGAAGATCTTTTGAACAGACGGGTGATCTTCTGAACAGACAATTGATGTCGGGACGTTGTATATATACTAAATCATTATCAAACTTCGTTAACGTAATTCAGACTTCTATCTCAATGTCGTCATCAAGAGTTGGGTCATCTGTTCCTCAACATCCTCATGTGTGGTACTATATAGCGAAGTAGGTCGGAGCAATTATTTATCTATCTATACTATTATAAAATTGTTAAATGTCAAATTTTCAAAAATGCAAAATATTTAAAAACAAACTACTCAGATTAACGAATAATTAAGGGCTTCTGAAACCGAATCCGTCATGTTTGATTGTTTTTTGTTTGTTCGGGCTTCACGCGAAAACCAACGGGTAGATTTTGATTTATTACAGTCTTAAAGGTACTGTTCCGACTTAATTAATGAGGAATGTTTCACCTTCGATTTGCCGACGATATAGTGGTCATGGCTGAGTCGCTGGAAGATCTTGGACAAATGCTCGATG
>WUAW01016128.1:7904-22544 GCA_017165845.1 Thaumetopoea pityocampa | reverse complement strand
CACACACACACACACACACACACACACACACACACACACACACACACACACACACACACACACACTCACACCCACACACCCACAATCCCACCCCAACCCCGCGCGCGCGCGCGCAACTACGCATTTAGTTATTTAATCACTGAATTCATATTAGAGCTGACATCTAATTGTTCAGCAAAGGAGCATTAAATTATATGACAGCTTCCATGGTTAGCTTCCAGAAGGTATGCGGTTACACCGATAATGAGCGTACGATTTGTACGCACGGGCCGTTCCTTGATCGTTATCATACGAACGTTGCTCTAGCAAATGAAACTTGTCAGCAAATAAATTTATCACGAGCAACACGATAAGATTTGCATCCATGTTGATTAACTACTCATTTACTGGGAAATGTAGATGCGAATGAGTAACTACATTAGAATTCTGATGATTCATTGGCGAGACAAATGGACGAAAATCGAAGCTACACCTCACGGGCACACAGCATCAAGTGCCAAAACATAAATTTTAAATCTTGCGATTTTATTGAGGGTTTAAAGTGTTACATCATTGGGTAATCCCTTTTCTTCAGCGTCGTAGATCTTCATGTTTATACCATTAAATAGAACCCACTTTTACGATTCTATTATAATGTATGTGCAATACCCTAAATTTTTTAAAAAAAGGTGGAATTATTATTGTATACCTCTGAACATTACATCGTACAGAAATATTCTAATAGTTAATGGATTTTTTTCAGTCACATAATATATATGCGCACTTTTAACATAATGATCATCATCAGTCGACCACATTGGGCATCATTAATTCTTAATCAAGAACAATCTACAGATAAAATATCTTGGAGACGTTTTTCCGTTTGTAGTAGTGTTTGTACACACAGTGACTAAAAGCGGAATAAACCAGTTATAAAATTAAAAAAAATATATAAAGGTTACAACTTGTTTGTTTTCTCGACGCTATTGAGGAAGCAAGCGCAATATGGGACGGCCACCTACGAGATGGACCGACGACCTGGTGAGGATCGCTGGCTCTCGCTGGATGCAGGTGGCTATGGACCGGTCGCGCTGGAATTCGATTGGAGAGGCAGTTCAGCAGTGTATATATTTTGGTATTTCGGTATTGGCAGTTGTTTCTCTCAAGATGATATATGTATTTATATATTTTGGTATTTAGGTATTGGCAGTTGTTTCTCTCAAAGTGATATATGTATTTATATATTTTGGTTTTTCGGTATTGGCAGTTGTTTCTCTCAAAGTGATATTTATATATTTTGGTGTATCGGTATTGGCAGTTGTTTCTCTCAAAGTGATATTTATATATTTTGGTGTATCGGTATTGACTGGATCCTATCCTCTTTCTCATCTCAAATATTTTTATACTCTAAGGTTTGCTGGAAGAAAACTCATTTTTGAGTTAAGCTCGCCTTTGTACATTAATTTTTCCTTATGTAAAAAAGGTATTTTATCTGTTTGTGTACAATAACGAATAATGGCCTCATTCATAAAAATATTTACAACTAGTTTAAGCTAATCTGTAGTTTGTCCCTTTCAGTCTTAATAAATTTGTAATGATGTAGAAAGAGACAAAGCACGTGTTAACTTAAAGCAGGAATAAAAGATTTTATGAATAAGGAGGTAAAAAAATAAACTATAAACGCAGAAACGTCTTCGAGCTGATTTGGCTGTACTCGAACGTATTTTTTCAATTTGTGAAACATGGTTACTTACATATTGTATAATAATAATACTAGACAGGGTTCCGTGCTGGACCATAATATAACACGCGGAAGAATGTTATGACGTGTCGGTGACGTCACCGCAGCACTCACAGATGTTCACAGCCAACTTCTAATTACGCTAACTACGGCATTTACCGGCACAGACGAACAATAATTCAATCAGCCGATAATAAGGTCACGGCGCAACCTAAACCTTTAGCCGCGATCAGTTATTCCGTACACGATCCGAGCGAACCGCCATAAATCAACGCACTCAACGCTCGCGCTTGATAATAAAGTTTATTCTATTTAAATCACATAACAAAATAACACAATGTGGAATGGAAACGGTCACAGATTATTTACAGGATTATTTGTATACGGGTGAGCGACCCCGGCCCCCCGAGCTACTACTGTCTCTTCCTATTCCTTCCGAGATAGTAGTATCCTATATCCTATAATCCTTTCCCAAATTCCATACCCCTTGCTCAATACATCTTTCCTACCTTCCTTTTCGTGGGAACGCAATGAGGCATTTTAATGCTTTTGAATCTTAAAATGGCGGCGTCGTGGTTCGCCACCCGACACGTCTCGTTTTCCGCGGGGGCGAAAAGTGGGCTACGGATAACCACCTTGCTCGTAGCAAGTGGAAAGAAGTGGTCTCTGCTTACCCCAATTCTTCAGTAGTATAATGATCAGTATACCCGCCTTTAACGCGGGAGACCGGAGTTCGATTCCCCGCCGGAGAGCCAGGGAAAAGGGCGTGAGTATATGTATGTATGTTTGTTTATTATTTTTTTTTTGCTTAATATTATTTGTGGATGTCTATCCTCTCGGAGCTGAACGTCAAGACTCGGCTATCCACAATCTGTGTGCGGACTCTTAAATACTTTGGACACGTGACGACGCCTCTTTACCATTGTGGTAGACAGAGACCACTTCTTTCCACCTGCTACGATCGTTCAATGTAGCAAAGTGGCTATCCGCAGCCCGCATTCCGCCCCCGCGAGCATCGAGACGTGTCGTGTGGCGAACTACGACACCGACATTTTATAAGGTTCAAAGGCGTTAAAGTTCGTCAGTGCGGTCACAGCTTAGTGACGAGAAAAGGAAAGAGGACGAGGTAGGACAGGTGTATTGAGCAAGATGGAATTTAGGAAAAGGATTATAGGATATAGGAGACTACTATCTCGGAAGGGGTATGAAGAGACAGTAGTAACTCGGGAGGCGGGGGTCGCTTACCCGTATACTTAAGTCTATTTGCCGGACAGGCTAAAAGACTAAGTACTCCCTGACCTATTAACTAATTATGACTGACCTAATTATGTTTTCTCAAATATTCTGTCTGGAATACGCTGTAATGTTATATATTACGAGAAAGTAACAAAGCAAAGTTAATAAATACAACAAGCAAACACTGATACAAACGAAAGTAATTGCGCCCAGTTTGAAACGCACACGGGTTAATACTTTAAAATGCAGGTCACTTTCCCAGTTTGTTCTGAGGCTAGTGCTTTCAAGTGAACTCACAAAAGGCACTATTTTTCATGTGCAGATAACGTCGTAGTTGCGACAGTTGAGCTAAAGGGCTGTCCTATTAGACCTTCGTCCGTTCCGCCGTGGACCACCGCGGGAGAGGGTTCAGTTACCGAGATACGTCACGCAATAGTGTCAGATATTTGCTATTATTCTAAATGCATAGATAGTAAATTTCTTCAGAGTGAAATGGCAGAATATATAGAAATATCAACCATGTTAAGAAAAGGACAACGGAAGATTCTAATAGAATCTATTTTTCCATTATAATAAAAAAGTAATAAAATATATTTTCATTTCACACCAATTTAATACATATTAGTAAAGTATTTAATACATATTAGTAAAGTAGGCTACGGCTATCCACCTTGCTCGTAGCAAGTGGAAAGAAGTGGTCTCTGCCTACTCCAATTCTTCGGTAGTATAGTGGTCAGTATACCCGCCTGTAATGCGGGAGACCGGGGTTTGATTCCCTGCCGGAGAGCCCGGGAAAAGGGCGTGAGTGTATGTATGTATGTAGTAAAGTATTATTATTGTAATACAATACTTTATATTACAATCACGTAAGTGTACATAGAGGGTGGTCTTATCGCGGTTTTTTCCGGACAACCTTTGTATGGACAGGGTTGTATAAACATGATATGGTGGCAGTCAGAATTCCGCAATTGAATATTAAACAGATTAAAATAAATAATACGTAAAATACATACGATGGCGTGTGACGCCGGCATGATAATAGCGTCACTGTATCTCATCCCGTGGGTGCTGTGAGAACCGGCTGAGGGGTGTACCAGGATAATGGGTAGCAGCGTTAACATGTTATTTAACCCCTTAACAGACAGATTTTTTTGAAAAAAAAAAACCCGGTAAAAATAAATTTATGTAAAAATGAAGGAAATACGTAATGTCCAACCAAATGCAAATCCTCAATGATTTCTATTTGTTACCGCTCCTGATTCAACTTTTCTTTTGGTGGAAAATTTTGATATAGTGCGCTTTTGTTCCGTGGAAAAGGGCTATATTTTATTCTTGAATAAATAATTGTTATAGCTTACAATCCTATGTAAATGATAAATATCAATAAAACAATTTATTTTCTTAACTTTCATATTGCTATTTTCAATTCTCGATTATATTCGAGTGTGAAAAATTATGGCAGCATAAAATACAACGCTACTCGAATTATCGCGAGTGTGCACAGTTTTGGCCTGTTTGGCGCGCCCGAATTAACTCAAGCGTACAAGTTAAGGGGTCAATCAAAATCTATTGTGATTTCCAATACGCCGGCCAAGCGCGGAGATTATGGCAAACTTCTCCTTTTTAAGGAGAAAGCCCGTATCCAGCAGTGAACTTCTACAGGCTGGTGCAGAAGAAGAAGAAGTAAAAAAAATATTAATGTTGGGAAGGTTTATAGTCTACCACGCTGGCTCTCTGCGTGGTGGCAGATTTTATACATCTTTATGGGCACGTGGTTTTATATGTTACAATTTTATTTTTACCCCTGAACACATAACGAATAACACTGAAACTCCGTGGACTGAACCGAGATTCAAACTCACGACTTTTTGATTACAAGACAGGTCTACTATCCTTTAGGCCACAAGAAACAGTAAATATTAAAAAAAATTGTAACATTAAAGCCATCTTTATTATATTTAAGCTAGTACTTAACTGTAATCCCACCTGATGGTAAGTGGTGATGTAATCTAAGTTGGTAAAACGTACTAGCTTAATAAGAGCCTATTCACTCTTGTCTTAAAGACACCTACATTATAATCAGATGGAAATAGTGACGCAGGAAGACTATTCCAGTCTTTGGCTGCACGTATTATGAACGTGGAAGCAAAACGCTCCGTAATAAATAAATAATAGAAATGCAACATAGAATTGAGACAACATATAAAATAGACCAGAGGTTCCCAGACTTTTTTTTCTCATAGACTATTTTCAAAATTTAGCTGGTTCCGGTGGAGCCCCTGCAGCTACATTTCTACCATATTCCCGAAACTCGACAATAAATGTGAAGATTGGATCTAACTATGGAAATTTGCGTACGCCAACATAGACCCCCGTCGAGTCTCCAGTGGACCCCCGGGGTCCACACGGACCACTTTGGGAACCAAGGAAATAGACCAAACGAGAATAGAAATGCAACATTTGTTGTGTCCATTGTTGCAAGAAGAGCCTACACATACAGACACGGCTGTCCATTTATTTATGAGCCATATTTGGTCAGCGGTCGACGTTTAATAAATTACGGTATAGAATTTAGATTCTGTACCGAACACGGTTGGTTACGGTTTAACCCTTTCGGGACTCTTGGTACACCGTACGTACCGGTAAATGTTTTACCAGACTAAATGCTTTTAATCAGACTTTAATACCACAACAAAAGACTGTCGATACTTATTTGTACCATTACCATCACTAACCCCTTGATATTTTTTCGTCATTTTCGAATATAAAAGATACTTTTGACCTAACATAAAATAGTATAAGAAAAGTTTTTAGCTTCTCCAAATAAAAAATAGTCTTGAAAGGGTTAAGGCATTAGCGAGGTTATGAAAAAAAGTGTAACGGAACGCATTTTAAAATTGTTCTCAGCTCTCTGTCAGCAAAATGGTATACAGAAATTAAAAAAAAAAAAACTTACGTCATAACGCTCTTTGATGCGACAAAGATGTTTTTGGATAAAAAGATGCAAAAACCCTATGTTAATTTGAAACCGGAGTTTCTATCTTTTGATGGAAACACCGGTTTCAATTGCTCTTCGGTGTCGTGTTATCTTCAGTTGGTCTTCAGTGTAAGACTGACCCCCCACAGCAAACGGTACAGTAGCACCACAAAAATAAGTATTTTAAAGTAAATAGTTTATAGTTGTTAATCCACTGATGATGGACCATGATGTTACAACAGTACTGCTGGGATAATTTTAATATTTTTTTTATATAATAATAATAATAATCTGGACACTTTTCACACACGTTGATCTAGTCTCAAACTAGGATTCCCTGTATCTTGGGTACTAGACAACAATATACATACTTATATAGATAAATACTATACGTAAATAGATAAATACATCCATGACTCGGATACAAACATTTGTGCTCACCACACTAAGTTTGTCCCGACCAGGATTCGAATCCGGGACTCATTGGCACAGAAAGCAGGGTCACTGCCTACTGTGCCAATCAGTCGTCGATTCTAATATTAACTGAACATCTCTGCAAAACGTATATTATGTCAATCTACATGTAAACTCTAGTACGATTGAATACATAATGTGTATACATATACATATATAATTATATACCAGCGCAACATGTCTCAAATATTTACGTATAATAAGAGCATTATCCGTTATTGAGCATATAATTACGCAACAGAGTCTATGGCTCATAAGACTAATTTAGCAAGACCCCACGCGAGATGCTTGCAGAGAATGGGAGATTAAGTTATTTAAGTATGTTGGAAGTGATTATATTCATGTTATACCCATTATATCGGTAAAGTACATTATTCTTCAAACAAGTTGTAACCCGCGGCCTCGTCTGTATTGTGAATGAACATGGTCTATTTTGCTTTACATCTACTTGCCCCCCGAAAGGGAAAGTCCGTGCTCCTGTAGTGGGGACGAATATGGACTGTGGATGATGATAAACTACTTCCGTGTAGGGACACAGAGGTAGAGCATGATGCAATATCGAGTGTTTATCAATAAAAAAGCCTAATGTCGACGATGCACTTTTGAGTAGCTGGACGTTGCCATTTAATATGGAGTCAGCACCCCTATACCAAGACGGGACACGATGAAGAACAAGCGTGTGAAAACATAAAAACAGATAACACACGCCCATAACATTCCGCACCAGATTTAATATCAATTGGTTCAGTGGTTCAGTCAGTACGTAATAACAGACAGACAAAAGCATTATACTCGTATAGTATTAGTAGAGAACCACCCCTACCCAAACTAATATATCAGCGCAATGACAACGATTGAAGGAATACCTGATCATTGGATAGAAAAAGGAACATCCAAGATGGCGTCACATTACAGTTACAACAACGCCATCTGTTTTGTTGCCCAATAAACTTTTGTAGTGCAACACAAAGCACAATAAAAAGTTTGGTGAGTCGGGTTTAGCCAGCGACTCTGTCACAATGGAGCGGCTAAGAGCACTCTCAAGGATAAGCGACAACAGTTATTGTCGTTTGTCGCGATCACTTAGCGATGTGTATCTAATGTCGGTTAGGGGACCAATTAGCTACATGTGCTTAGGGTTGGTATGCTCGTATATAAGAAAAAAATTGATGAAGCACTCATATCGTATTATAATGAGGGTATGTGGCGTCGGCATAACGATACCGTCCCTCCGTCTCTCCCTGTGGGTGAACCAGGATAATAGGTATCAGCCCTGCCCCGTTTCAAACCAAATCTGTCGATGTTTGTTTGTTTGTTCGGGCTTCACGCAAAAACCAGAGGGTAGATTTTAGTTAAACTGTTGTAGTCTTAAAAATACTATTCTGACTTAAATACTGCGGCATGTTTCATCAAAATCGGTCCAGTAGAATTGAAGATATACTTTGATCCCTGTCTTAGTAGCCGCCGTTAAGGTACGAGAGGTCAAGTTAAAGTGGTTCTAAGGCTTTTTATATAAATCTATGACTGTGTCTGCATTTACCATGTAGCGGGACACCGACATTCACGCGGGCAGAGCCTCGGGCAAAAGCTAGTGGATGATAAAAGTACGGTGTAATATCGTAGCAAGCGGCAGCTGTAGCCAGGTCAACTGCCTCAGTACCTAAACACGCCGACAAGTATACGTATGTATGGTTGCAAAAAGAATAAGAGAATACAGATTACTCCGTTTGTATTAGTGTTTGTACACACAGTGACTAAAATCGGAATAAGCCAGTTTGTGCTAGCTGCCGCGCGCTTCGCACACCCGCATCAGTCGCTTATAAGTTGCGTTATAACTTAGTTATACATTTTAAATTACTTTTAATATGTATAATATTAAGCATCTAACTATAAAAATAAAAATTTAAAAATCTGACTATAATTAATATATTCACAGATTTTCTCACACACTGTTCTATTCCCAAATTAGGGAGCTGTGTCTTAGGTACTAGAAAACACTAATATTTACTTATATACATAGATAAATGCTGGATAAACATGCATGACTCGGGTACAAACGTTTGTACTCATCGCACAAAATTTGTCCCTACCAAGATTTGAATCCGGGACCACTTGGTATATTTTACCTTTGACCTTTGCCTGCTATTGCTACATCACTTTATCTGAGTATAGATGATATTAAATGAAGAGTCAGCCCTACACAACGCTAGAAGTTCAACTAACTACTTTTAAACCGATTTATCGATTCCGAATTCGTTATCTGGTTCGGCACTATCCCAGATTAATGAATAGAATCGAATAACTTACAAGAGGATCTGAATAATCGACACTGCGTGATCAGATCGCAATCTGTTTAGTCGATTTATAAGGATCACAAAGATTTCCGCTTAAGTTTAAGCGATGTTTCATTCAGATATTTTGTGAGCTGTTGGAAAGGTATATATAGGACAGAAAATGGAAATTCAGGAATGTTAATAGGTTTATTTTAGACTTTAGACCCTTACTTCCCAAAATGGTCCAGGTGGACCCCCAGGGGTCCACGGGAGACTCGACGGGGGTCTATGTTGGCGTACGCAAATTTTCATAGTTAGATCTAATCTTCACATTTTTTGTCGAGTTTTGGGAATATGGCAGAAATGTAGCTGCAGGGGGTCCACCGGAACCAGCTAAATGTTGAAAGTGGTCTAAGAGAAAAAAACTTTCGAAACTTCTGCTTTAGACGATCAAAAGGATGTTTTAAATATTAATACTCATTATTATATACGTACATTGGTGGTTTAGTCGTGCTACGCACGGCTTGCGGCCAAGAGGTCGTAGGGTAGATCTCCGGTCACGTACTGCTGAGTTATTTCTAATTCATGAGAAAACTTCATGAGAAGACCTGCATGCTTGGATGGGTGTGTGAAGTCTAACAAAACGCAATAGGGCAGCGTGGTAGACTATGGCCTAATCCTCTCCTGGT
Source organism: Thaumetopoea pityocampa (assembly GCA_017165845.1). Lineage (NCBI taxonomy): Eukaryota > Metazoa > Arthropoda > Insecta > Lepidoptera > Notodontidae > Thaumetopoea > Thaumetopoea pityocampa. Next base: position 13,175 of record WUAW01016128.1, on the reverse strand, counting down.
CAGGGGAGGTCCGTGCCCCTGTAGTGGGGACGAATATGGACTGGGGACGGGTTGGTAGACTTCACACACCTATGCGGGCATGCAGGTTTCCTCACGAAGTTTTCCTTCTCCGTTATTTAATAGCGTGTTACTCTCTCATGATGCTTGCTTATAACCTTAGTGTATCCCTGTCACGACACCCACATGATCAGGTTACACTTAGATAAGGTAATGTTAATACTATTGCAAGCAGTGATAGCCTAGTGGTATGACTATGCACTCTCAAGTGTTAGTACTCGAGTTCAAATCCAAAGTCTGACTCCTCGAAGTAATGTACTTTAAAAAATAATTAATTAACACTTAATTCAAATTGGTGAAAGAAAACATTGTGAGGGAAGCTACATCATGCCTTTATTTTTTTTTAAACATATGGAAAATATCTGAACGCGTACAGCTCTGCAGAAGGTACGACACAGCGGGGTTTGCTCCCACTATAAGTCACACAACGTACGTGCCTGGGCCTTGTGTCCGGCTACGGGGGTCGCGCCAGCATAGTACATCCGCGGTAAACAAACATGCGAGACAAACATACGTCCGCGGTGAACATACGTTCGCGGTGAACGTACATCCGCGGTGAACATACGACCGCGGTGAATATATATCCGCGGTGAACATACGTCCGCGGTGAACATAAATACGCGGTGAATATACGTTCGCAGTGGAATCTATGCCTGAGAATATTCCTCGAGGGCGTGTGAAGTCTGCCAATCTACACCGCCACGGTGGACTACTCTAACTTTGAGAGGAGATCCATGTTCTGCAGTAGAACATCAGACTGGTTGATGATGAATGGATATTTCAATAGGAAAATTGACTAACCTTGATTCTTGATAGCAAGAAGCGCATGGGATACTGCCAACCATGGACTAGGTAGATCGAGGAACACAGCATCAGCTTTACCATTAAGGTTATCCCCAAAGCCATCTGCAAGCACATCTCTGTGTTTGACCTGAAAATGTGCATAAAGTTAGTCACTAAAAATAATTCATGTTAGTAGTGACAATTTATTGAAAAAATATAATATTTATTGAAAAGATATATTAATTACAGTAACACCAGTACTATAGATTTTAGCATATTCCTTAGAACCATTAGAGTTCAAATTTATTTACTAACTAGTTTTTGCACGCGGCCTTACCCGCGTGAATGTTGGTTTTCCACTACATGGGAAATTCCGAAACAGTCATAAATTTATATAAAAAGCCTAAGTACCAATTTAACTTGAGCTCTCGTATCTTAAATGCCGGCTACTAAAACAGAGATCAAGCTGTTTCTCCAATTCTACTGGACCGATTTTAATGAAATATGCCGCATTATTTAAGTCGGAATAGTCCCTCTAAGACTGTAATGGTTTGACCAAAATTTACCCCCTGGTTAACAAAAATCATTGACGGGTTTGGTTTCAGAAGCCTTTAACTAGTCGATATGAGTAGTTTGTATTTAATACAATAAATGTATATTACATATACATTTATTGTAATTACTTTGCAAGTCTTACTTAATAATAATAGACTATCTATACTATTATAAAATTATTAAATGTCAAATTTTGTAAATCAAAAATATTTATTATAAAAAAACTACTCAGGTCGACAAATTAGGTGCTTTTAAAACTAAATCCGTCGATGTTTGTTTGTTTGTTTGTTCGAGCTTCATACAAAACCAGAGTGCAGATTTTGTTCAAACTGTTGCAGTCTTTATGTTACTATTCCGACTTAAATAATGGGGCATGTTTCATCAAAATCGATCCAGTAGAATTGATTATACAGCTTAATCCCTGCTTTAGTAACCGCCGTTAAAGTACGAGAGTTCAAGTAAAAGTGGTTCTAAGGTTTTTTATATAAATCCATAATTGTTTCGGGTTTTCCCATGTAGCAGAAAACCGACATTCACGCGGGTGGAGCCGCAGGCAATAGCTAGTGTATAAATATAAAAAAAAATGTTAAGAATATTTTTTATTCCACACATAAATTTTTACAGTTATGACATTAGACAATTTTGGTTAAGCAAATATTGTAAAATACCCTTTATTTTAAATTAATCACCTGGTCGAAGGATATTCCATAATTTTATCGGCCATATTATAAATTTCACCGCTCACTCCAGTTTATGTTATGATTGATACTCGCAAAAACGGATATTGGCAGAATTGTACCAAATTGGCACAAAAGCCATAAATTAAGAAGTGAAGTGAAATATTGTACAGCAAAGGACAGCTTTGAGTTATATGCATATGTATTAGCTACCAGTGAACAAAAGATTTTCAATTTAGTAAATTATTTTAAAAAAAATTTAGAAACTCGAACTGATGTGAGGTTAAGTTAATAAATTAGTGCATATCAAAAAGGTTCACAGTTTTAGTGGTCAAACTCGAATAACTATAATCATCTACCTACATTTTAGTTATATTTTTTTATTGTGCAATTTCGTATAACTTTTCTAGGCTAAGTTTATGTGTGTAACTATCGGGTATTCATTGTTCAATAATAATAATAATTATTATTAATAATAACTGGTTTAATTAAAAAATACTTTGACCAGACTTTCAGAAACAGTTTGTAATACATAGACGTCTATTATATGAGTATGAGTGATATATGTATATACAATTTAATCATTAAATATAATTACTTACAGTAACAAATTCTGCTAATCCATGGGCCTCAAACTCTTCATGGGCTGTCTTGGCTCTGTGCTCATGGAAATCAAATGTGTAAACGTGGCCATGGGGTCTTATTCTCCTGATCAGAGCATGTGTCAAAGAACCACTTCCTGTACCTGGATAGAAATTCAAAGTTTTCATATTTTGAATTTAAAGTGTTAAGGTATGTATGTTACCAACAAAAAAGCAATTTATACTGAATTTTTCAGTTTTTCTCAAATGGAGTTCCAATTTAATTTTTGTCTTATGTTATGGCTCCATCAATTATTGATGATTTTGTCCATGACAGTACTTGTATGTATAGCAACTACAGAAGTATATAGAATTACCAGCTTCAATTACAGTAGAACCTGGAACTAAATCCAGTTGCAGCAAAATCATACTGATGTCAGGAGTATAAATAATTTGTGTACGATGAGGTAGTGTCAATGACCATAATTCTGGTGTTGGTTGAAGTACATGGCCCCATCCCTTCGATAGCTCGACCTGATAGGAAAAGTTATGAATAAAGTTTTAATGACAGCAGCTAAAACCATTAATGAATCAGCATTATAATAATTGATTAATCATCAATTTATCTATTATCTGTTAACAATATAAAAGATAGAAAGAAAGAAAGAAAAAGTTCATTTGATACAGCTAAAATAATTACATACATAGTATTGTGTGTATGCATTGCAAAACATTAAGAGAGAAAAAGAAACGTAACTGTACCAAATAGGAAGCCAGCTCAGCATAATGCCAAACAATATACCTGATGCTGGTATTCTGCTGGATTCTTGGATGTGTCACTCTGACATGGAGCAAAACCACATATTAACATATTTAAATATTTACTGTGATATGCATCTTTATGATGTGCTATAACATATTCTATGATGGTGATGATGATAAGTTAATTTTTTAAAATAGTAACACTTGCTTATTGACTTGAAATAAATTTTAATTGATAGAGGACTCAAAACCATAGTAAATTCTAAAAATTCCACTTGTTTATTATTATTTATTTAATGGCACTCGCTGGCCGCCACCACGGCATGCTTGCTTCGCTCGCTTGGCTCGTGCATTTTCTACAGCAACCTAACGCTCCTGATGAGTGGTTGAATTCCCCCAAATGTTACTTTTAAAATACACTATAGCTAGGGGGTCCTCTATCGATTAAAAATTATTTCAGTTAAATAAGTTCCTTTAAAATAAACCAAATGATTCAAGACAGAAGCTAAACTATTTATTTGACAGATGTCATAATCAACATAATTTTGTATGCCTTCATAATCATAACAATTTAGCATACTATCCCCAGATCAATACATAATACCCTTAATAGTCATAATTACCCTAATATAAGTAATTAAAGGTTATTCAAATTAGATAGGACTACTTGAAAGTTCGCAGGTACTATTTTCTGTTATAGAAAAATCTATACTTCATAAATATTACAGCTAGTTTTACATATATATACTCCCTCCAGTATATTAATTAAAAAGTTAAAAGAACCTCATTTGATATTAGCACAATTAACGGTAAACAAGTGAGTTATAAAAACAGGAAATGTTTAGTTCATTTAGCAGCGTGCTAATAATTTTTGTCTTTTAAAAATAACTACTGGTTCATTACACATGTTATAGAAAAGACTTACCCGGCTCCCATATTCAACACCAATAAGATTTCTAACCTTCAAAGCACCAAAAGGTGTTTGAAAAACATTTTCTACCATTTCACCTTTTTTATTTTTTATTTCGCATTGGACATCTATAGCGTACAAATTGTTGCTTAAATATAGAATCACGGTGTCATTCTCGTCAATTTTATCTTTATAGTTTTTAAAACTCATTTTAATTCTCTACACTGCTAAAGTTTGTAAACAAAACACACGTTAGGAAATTGGACTTGACAGTTACGTCAGAGAGATACGTTTCGTGCACATATTCAATGCTGCGTGTAAATACTAGATAAAATTATTAAACCAAAACAATTATACAAGTCTTGTGTAGTTTATTTCTCTTAATTATTTTTTATATATCAATAAAAAAATGGTGAGCTCATTTAATTCTTAAATTATAGTCACATTTATTTAATTTAGTTAACTGCACAACCAAAACGTATAACGACTGTAGTCGGTTTTCTATTACACATAATTATTTTATTTTTATATACCGTAAAATGGGGTGAATAGAAATTAATCTTTTGTTTATTTACACTATTGTACATAAAATTGTCTATTTACACCATTTTATGGCAGGTACCTGATTTATGATGTTGTTTGGTCTATTCGTATAATGTTATTTTTATTACTAATTTTATTACATATTTACACGTGGAATATAAAATTCAGATCAGTCCTGGATGTGAGTTTTGGCGCCAACCCGAGTGAAGCGTCACTTGAAGTTTTATTTTAATATTTTATATTAGTTTATTGTGATGTTTAATACATAAATTTGGTGTTGTTTTATGTACTAATCGTCAATAATTGTGAACAATATTGAAACATTGGAATAAAACTGTGATTATTATAGTAAAATGAGTGTATTTTTTAAGCCATTTTGCATAATCAATGTGGTATTTTTCGC
>WUAW01016127.1:8560-24351 GCA_017165845.1 Thaumetopoea pityocampa | reverse complement strand
AAAATAATGGATTTTTTGGTATATGTTTCATCCTTGTACATTCAGGCCCAAAATCGGGGTTCTCCTTTGATTTTTCTACACTAGATGTTACTAAAGATTTAGGAATAATCTTTAGATGTAAAGTTTTTATTGTTGTGTGGTGCCGGCATAATAATATGGTCATTCCATCACTTCCCATGGATGCTGTGAAAATCAGCTAAGGGATGTGCCAGGATTATGGGCAGTAGCGTATTCAGTCATAATTTACTGCGATCTCAAAGACGTGCCGTGCCAAGCGTGGAGATAATGGCAAATCCCTCTTTTGTAAGGAAGGGGCTTATGTCCGGCAGTGGACATTTCCGACTGATGATGATTAAGTTTTTATACCACACCAAGTGTATATTAATGTTGTAGCAATTAATTATATAAAGTGGAGTGAGAGCCTATGAATTAGAGACGCGATCTTTAATTATTACCCTCAAAGTCAATCAAAGTGGTGTGGAAATAGCTACGATTAGCCTTACGTGATAAAATTCGAAAAGAGTAATCCGTAAGAATCAGGATCATTAATATAGATCGCATGATTAGGGAGTTGAGGTGGCAATGGGTAGAAGACGGGTGTGGTTCTGCAGTAATATCTAAAAGATGTTAGAGGTTATGTCAGGATTAGTTTTATGGTAAAAACTGTAACGGTTTGTGAATGCGAAGGATCTGTTTGTGAGGTTAATGTGTTGTTATTAGGACATCAATATTTTGACAAGTTATTTTTAGAAACCGGCTATGACTCTATTCTATGTTTATTAATAAGAGTAATCGTGTATTGTATTATACGTATCATATCAGCCTAGATACGTCCTTTAATGATTAGCACATTCAAACGGCAGCGAACCGTCTGTATCCAATGAGACCTGCGACCTTAATTAGGTCATCGGTCTACCTGTTCGGGGGTTGACCCCACCGCGCCTTCTGGTTCGGGGTCGCTATTCCGGCACAAGGTCCGATCGTTTGACGGTTCTATAACTACATTTCACCTACTCACTATCACTAGGTTTACAACTCTTTGAGATATGTTGGCGACTTTGCCCTTCTCCATATCTCGCAGAGAAACTCTTTCCGTTGCTCGCTGGGTCCCCACGGGTCTTTTACAAGACTCGTTTTAAGTAAGTAAGTATGATATAACTTTTTTAACACATTGAAGCTAACACTTGACTACAATCCCACCTGATGATAAGCGATGTAGCCTAGGGTGGTAAAATGTACTAGCTTAATAAAAACCCATTCACTCTTCTGTAAAGACACCTACATTATAGTCGGACGGAAATACAGACGCAGGGTGACTATTTCAATGTCTGTGGCTGCACGTATTATGAACGTAGAAGTAAATCGCTTCGTACGGGCGATATACGAGGTATGGTTGATAGCTCGCCGTGCGCCTAGTAGTCCAAAAGTGAAAGGGGGATGGAGGAATTAAATCGTGGAATTCCTGCGCACCCTCCAAAATATATCCTGTAGAATAATGAAAGGCTGACTACCCTGCGCCTGTGCTCAAGGCTTTAAATAATTTGTAAGATTTGACGATTGATACATATTTTATGATATGTGGGGAGTTTGTTAGCCTACTAATTAGTAGATAATACTGATAGTATTGATTATACTGTATACATATATATGGAATGGATGTCCCACCATCCAATTGGTTGACATTTGAGTTGTTGAGTTTTCAACGTTCATCATGGCTGGATATTAGATGGGACATCCATTCCATATACATGTATACAGTATAACCAATAGAAGTTGACAGGAATAAAGTTAGCTCGACACTCAATAAGAACCGACTGTACGTGGGACAGAGATTGTTGTAATATAGACTTTTTTATAATACTGTCTGTATATAAAGCTTTTCTGTATTCAAAATTCCAATGTTCTTTGTCTATTTGTTTATCTTAGTTTACTTCCTTACAAACCTTCGAATGCACAACATCTCTTTATTTTTCTTCTCAGCTTTTACAAATACCTAACAGAGATACTCAACTTCGATTGCGCAAAGTATGGTTCTGTACGTCAGAGATAAACAATATTAACTCCACTTTTTTCAAAAGCGGGTTCTATTTAATGGTATAAACACGAAATCCTACGATGCTGAAGAAAAGTAATATCCAATAATATAAGATACTAGCTTTTGCCCGCGGCTCCGCCCGCGTTAATGTCGGTTTTCCGCTACATGGGAAATCCCGACATATTCATTTATATAAAAAGCCTAAGAACCACTTTTAGTTGACCTCTCGTACCTAAGCAGCGACTACTAAAACGGGGATCAAGCTGTATCTTCAATTCTACTGATTTTGATGAAACATGTTGCATTAATAAAGCCAGAATAGTAACTTTAAGCCTGTAACAGTTTAATCGAAATCTACCCGTTGGTTTTTGCGTGAAGCCCGAACAAACAAACATCGACGTATTCGGTTTCAGAAGCCCTTAATTAGTCGATCTGAGTAGTTTGTTTTTAAATATCTTTGATTTTTGAAAATTTGACATTTAACAATTTTATAATAGGAATTGATTAAATTCACCAATACTAAGGTGATATTGAATCTCAATAAAATCTTAATAATAAAGGTTTAAAATTTATGTTTTGACACTTGATGCTGTATGCCCTGGAGGTATAGACGTTCAGACTTGACGTTTCGTTTTCGTATTTCGGAAGACATGTGAAATTGTTTGTGTGATAACATCAATGGTCGCGGGGTACCTATCTGGGGGCTGTGGGGATGACGCCAGATGTCTGTCGATAACCTCAGATTCCACCACACACAACACCCCACAGCCATATTAGATGCACCCCGTGTCAAATCTAGCCACGTTACCCTCAGCCTCAGCTAAGTATTGGCACACATTACAATTTCATGCAAACCCTCATTATGGGTGAGTTGATGAAACAATCATAATAACGATAATTTGCTCGAAGGTGGTTAGTTCACATACTTTATCGGGTTTGTTTGACTATTTTATCTATTTTAATGAAGTGTTGCGACTTGTTGATATGGTTCTGCGCATTACGATTATGAGAACAATTGTATCGGCTAGAGGTGGCGCTCGCTCCACTTGTATGGGAAACTCTGTCGGCAACAATGCGCGGGAAAAATCTTAGAGGTCATTATCTGGTTGTTAATTTCGTTGGTATGTTAATGTTGAGGACAATGATTTAATTATATTAGTTCTATGTACATCTGGTAATTGATCTATTACTGAATATTATGAGTACCTAAAAGAGCACCATGATGAACCGTTTTCGGACCTTTTTAATCAATGTTTATTCCCGTCTGAGGAGGACGGTGGTAAGCGTGGTGCATAAGTATGTAAAAACAATTATAAAGTACTATTCAAAATTTGTAAAATCCTACCATCGCGTCTAAAACATTAACATTATTAGCTCAACATAATCACAACAGTATGGAGCATAGATCATTCGTTGAACATGATAAATGTATACGTGGTATGACACAGTGTAAATTCCAGACTACACGAGTGAATAATAACTTGGTGGAGGAACACTTCAATATAAATTTCCTATTTTTTTTAATGAAATGCCGTATGAATTAAGATTGGTAAAGGATAAAAAGAAATTTGCTAGATTACAAAAAAAAAATTCTAGTGGATTCGTGCGATATTAATAACTAGTGAGATTGTGAGTATTGCGCACTGGTTTCAATATTGTTCTGTATTATTGCTATTATTTTTTATTATTATTTATGATCTGAGTGTGATGTCTTTCCACAGTCACTCAAACCGATGAAATAGGTTTTTTGGAGTTTTTTCATGTATTTTTTTAAATGAATAAATAAATAAAAAAGTATTTCAAAAATGTTGAGGTGCAGGCGGAGCAAGTTTAAAGTCGTCGTTCCTCCCCGGCAATTGCTCAACAGGATGAGATACACACAGTTGATTCCAAAGCCCCTCTAGCGCGTTGATGAGGTTCATCTCACCCATTTTTACTTGTAGGAGTCGGACATATTTCCAAGCTGGCCCTGTGATTTGCGGTAGTACATGTAAGATTATTTCTGCCTCAAAAACAGTTGTCTGTTCGGTGTGTCGAGCCTACTCGCACTGCCCTACCTACACTGCCCTTTCCCTTCTGTCGTCGACACTCGGGAACCTTTCTTCCTATCATTTAGAAAAAAAAATATTCTAGTTTCTACTAATCCTGTGACGATTGTCGAAGATGTTGGTACTTTTACGGATATCCTCGTTTCGAATTTTGTCACGCAAAGATATTCCAAATATGATTCTCTCTGTAACACTTCGATTGACATTGAGTTAATTTTAAGTACTAACTTTTTATACATATTGAATCGTTTTCAGTTTATTAAAGTTTGTGGTCTGATGTATCGTTCCCCATAGTGCGGTTCATGTTGTTGCCATGTGAATACAGAATTATAATAAGTATATCAATTAGAGAAGTTAGTTTAAAATATAAACTAAGGTTAAGCGTTTGTTTTAAGTTATTTTTCATATAATCTTAATAATAATTACAAAAATTTGCCTAATGTTGAGACCTGTATTTTTTTTTCGTATATATTATATAGAAATTAAAAAATATTTAACATTTATTTATAGATCTAAATCTAAGTACGATTTTCACATTCAACACATGTCATTATGAGATGACAGCGGCGCGTGAATCGTTCCGAATTATTTACGAAATCAAAACGTTTGTATTAATTCATTTTCATAATAAATCGTTATAATTATGTAATCTTATAAATTATAATTATTTTAAAATTATGTCAAAACAAGCTGTATTTTGCTGCAACATAGTTAAAAAGTCTTTCCTGAATTAACATGAAGCTGAGTAATTTTCTAAAAAAAAGAAACAAAACAATTATTGATGTAATAATAACATTTCATTACATTTTTTTTTTGTTTTACTTCCACACGACATTTAAAGGGTTTATAACATAAATATACTGTTGTACTAATATTTTGTTGTAAATGTTCCATGAAAAACTTTGAAAAAAATCAAATACCTTGAGCGCGTTAGTGCGGTGAAAATTGCCTGATACTTACAATTAGTGCAAAGAAAACGCATAGTAGCGCGGATATCATGTCGGTGCACTGTTTCACGACAACGCACCTTGCGTGCACACTGCGTTTGAATCTGGCGACGCTTGCGCGCGCGCACTGGACTAGCCGGACTGGCGCGCGGCTCCGAACACCACTCACCCACCCCTCTATCTCCAACCACGAGCATAGGAAATTAAATTTTATACATTCAGTTTTTGTTCATTTGTTTTTTCAGTTGTTTCATGGTCAGGGAGTACTTGCTCGTTTAGCCTGTCCTGTCCTGTCGTGTTGTAAGCGGCCCCGGCCTCCCGAGCTACTACTGTGTCTTCCTATTCCTTCCGTATAATAGTATCCTATAGTCCTTTTCCTAAATTCTATATTCCGTGCTCAATAAACCTTTCCTACCTCAACTTCTTTCCTTTCTTTCCTTTTCATGGGAACGCAATTAGGAACTTTAAAGTTTTAGGACCTTAAAATGGTGGCGTCGTGGTTCACCACCCGACACGTCTCGTTTCCCGCGGGGGCGCAAAGTGGGCTACTGATAGCCACTTTGCTCGTAGCAAGTGGAAAAAAGTGGTTTCTGCTTACCCCAATTCTTCGGTAGTATAGTGGTTACGCGGGAGACCGGGGTTTGATTCCCCGCCGAAGAGCCAGGGGAAAAGGCGTGAGTGTATGTATGTACATTCAGTTTTTATCACCACTCTGTGAGACCGCTGTTGCTCTTGGATTACAGGAGTCACTGTAGTGGCAATCTGTTGTAGGATTAGTCCCATAAAAAAATCCTTACTGTGTGCTCCCAGCGTAATTAATATTCTGGACCTTAAAATACATATTGATCCAGTCCCAAATTAGGATTCCTTGTAATTTGGGCTCTAGACAACGCCACACATATGTAACTAAATATATATGTAGATACAATAGGTATATATTCATAATCCAATACAGGTAAGCATCCCTGACTTATTTCAATAATTTAGCGCATTTTTGCATGTCTATTGTACACGGCATGTTTACGATGTCACATTGTCTACCTTTAAAAAAGTTAGTGCGTTTTTACTGCTGTTTTCAGTGGTTCGGTTTCTTTATTTTAATTTCATGATTTTTAATTTTTTAATTGCGCTACGTTACGTTACGGCTTACGATTGAAGGGTCGTGGGTTCGATCCCGGTCCCGTACTACTGACTTACTATTTGTAATTCATGTACGGTCTATATTGTAGACACCAATGTAGTTAACGGATAAGGAAAACTTCGTGAGGAAACCATCATGCTCGCATGGGTATGTGAAGTCTACGTAAATCCGCACTGGGCCAGCGCGGTAGACTACGGCCTAATCTCCCTTCTGATCAGGGGAGGTCCGTCCCCTACAGTGGGGTCGAATATGGACTGGGAATGATGGATAATGGTTAGATGGCGAAGACTTTCGTTTTGGCCCTGTGTTTCATTGTAACGAGAAATATAGTTGGACTAATATTACAAATGCCAAAGTATAGATGTTTATTACTCACTTACGCCAAACCTCAAAATTAAGCGATGACCTCGAATAATAGATAGGCTATATTTTATCGTGGAAAAAGGCACAGCTCCTGTAGAAGTGTTAAAAACAGTGAGCTCGAATAGTTTCAAATTACGTCTGGTAGGTTGCGAGCTTAGAATTCTTATTTCTGTGGTTGCGAGATGAAAAAAAGTTGTGTGAAAAAGAAAAAGCCGCGCAGGTAGAGCCGCGGGCAACAGTTAGTAATGTTTAAATATTGTGATGTTTTTAAAATCGTACTTTAAGAGAGGAAATGCACGAGTTAGGTTAGCGTCTATGTTATGATGTCCGATTTGAAGTAAGAAGTACAATTGATTGCGCAGGCGACTCTCCGTGCACCCAGATGCGCAGGCATCGAAGCGAAATCCCAGACGTGGTCGCGTGCGCACTTTCCATCTCGTGGACACTTCGCGGTGTGTTTCACCAGCACGCAGAGCGCGAGTTCGCATTATACGTTGCTTATTAACTAGCTGTGTAGTACGGACTCGTCTACCAAACCCACTTCCACACGATTACGGTCGCGATAGGGTACCTCGTTCGAGTTTGCGCAACCACTCCGGTATTGTTCTAACTGGTTATCTCTTGCCGCATCTACTTGGCAATTATCACTGTATCGCTGTTTCATCATAATATTAAACGATAGTTGCATAGTGCTTGTAACACTAATAGTGATAACGCAAGGTACTGTAGGAGTCAGTAAGTTTGCGAGGCGATGGATTTTTACTCAATCACGACACTAGAGAGAGGTAATGCGGGATTTTAATTTTTTTAATGTAGAAATATAAACGGTTGGGTCTGTATTTTATAGATTAAAAAAAAATTACCTCTAAAATTTATCATTGTTATTATCTCTAATTTATAACCATAAATTATAGATTTAACGTTTGGTTATTTCGTTTGTAGGTTGTTTGTAACGTTCTCGAAATTAAAACTAATAGGGTGAAATACTTTTATCATACTACCGCGATCGACTTCCCTTTAATTAGGCATTGTATTACAAAGAGGATTATTTTAATTTTCAACTATCTATAGGGTGTTGTACATCGGTGGTGTTAGACACGGCTTGCGATCGAAGGGTCGTGGGTTCGTTCCCGTTCCCGTACCACTGAGTAGTCACTAATTTGTAATTCATGTACGGTCTACACTGTTGACACCAATGTACTTAACGGAGAAGCAAAACTTCGTGAGGAAACCTACATGCCCGCATGGGTGTGTGAAGTCTACCAACCCGCACTAGGCCAGCGCGGTAGACTACGGCCCAATCCCCCTCCTGATCACGGGAGGTCCGTGTCCCTGTAGTGGGGGCGAATACGGAGTGGGGATGGATGATGATAGGGTTGTGTTTGGTGTCAGTAATAGCTAGTCCAATAGCTCGAAAGAACGAAGCACAAAGCCTTTCTCCGGTCCTTCGATGATGACTACCGCGCAGTTTTTTAGCCAGTACATCTGAGATGCCCTCGCAGCCGGCTTGCGTGTCCTCGTGGTCAGCCTTCGCGTCCCTGCGCTTTTGGATTTCTTATGCAGATTTTCACCGCGACAAAAAAAAATAATTTTTGTCTAGTGGAAACCTGCAAGTAGCGAAAATAAATTGGTATTTTCCAAAAATTTGTCCATAGACCATAGAACTCCTGTTTTTGGAAGATTCTTAAATTCTATCAGAGCTGTATCGGCTTCACTATACAATAATAAGTTTGTATAAAAGAAAAACTGAGAATTTGCAGTGTTAAAAATGCCCTAGTGAACTAATTTTGGCGAAGAAAAAACTGCAATGAAAATGTATTAGATTTCAGCAACATTGTAATAATCTTCGATTACACGTGGTCGTGTCTTTCTATGAGCGTCAAACCTATTCGTGATCACTATCAGTGAGTAGATTTTTCTGAATAACTAAACCGCCTCTCCTAGACTATAAATAAAAATGCAATGAACTTATTTGCAATATCCGGTGTCCGTCATATAACAGGTCATTGAGTTCCCGTACCTACTACCGGCCTTTCGATACAGTACGTAGCGTGTTGACGCAACATCTTCGCTATTGTTGTACCAAAAATACCGTATCAAGGCTCATCCAACGTGTAAGGAGCGTCCATTAATCAAGTGAGGGGGTTCGGACAAAATTACGAAATATCACAGGGGGGGGGGTGTATTGAGATATCACGTGTTTTATTTTTTCGTTGAGCGCGCGATTTCTAAACCGAGAAACGGTGCGTGATTTTAAAATAATTTTGTATCGCAAATAAACGTGATTTTGGCTGGCGGAGGGTTGCTAAAAAGACCACATGATTAATAGACGGCCCCTAATTATCATCAAATCGCTTATATACTCGTATACTAGTGATAGCTTGTATATAATGGTGATGAAGTTGAACAAAAATAAATAGGTACACTGAAAATGTTTTTTTTTTGTAATGTACAATAAAATTAGATTTTTATTTACTAATAAAATTTGACACGTCTGTCTGTCAAACATTACTCACGTTTGGCCGCTGAGAGAATGCCATCCTTCTGTCAAATGCCAATAATGTTTCTTAATCTACACTATTATGAAATTGTTAAATGTCAAACTTTCAAAAATCAAGGATATATAAAAACAAACTATTCAAATGAACTAATTAAGAGCTTCTGAAACCAAATCAGTCGATGTTTGTTTGTTTGTTCGGGCTTCACTCAAAAACCAGCGGATAGATGTTGGTTAAACTATTACAATCTTAAATACCTTTAAGACTGTAATAGTTTAACCAACATCTATCCGCTGGTTTTTGAGTGAAGCCCGAACAAATATTTATATAATTCCAACTTAAATATTGCGGCATGTTTCATCAAAATCGGTCTAGTAGATCTGAAGATACAGCTTGATCCCTATTTTAATAGGGGCCGTTAAGGTACGAGAGGTCAAATAAAAGTGGTTCGATTGCTTTTGATATAAAATTATTATTGTGTCGGGATTTCCCATATAGCGGAAAACCGACATTCACGCGGGCGGAGCCACGAGCAAAAGCTAGTTTTGAATAAATATATAGAATTTAGCTTAACACGTTGTAATAATAAAATATAATTTTAAATTATTTTTTTAGTTTATAAATGATAAAAATATGTTCATTTCGAATCGTTTGACACTTCAAAGTGACATTTATTACGATATCACGAACTTTCAGGAAGTCCAGGAACGCATTCTCTCAACATAACATTGAGGCTTGTCAAAATTAAAATTTTTGTAATAAAATTGTTTAGATAAACAGTTTTTTGTGACCATACCACCATACCAGACCATAGGTGCTCAAACTTTTTTGTCTTGTAGACCACTTGTAATGTTTTCATTTTTGGATAGACCCCCAAAGCGTAATTAATATAACATTATTGTAAATTTATTAACTTCAAATGTATCTTTGACAGTTGGCATGGACCCCTTGTAGGTCAACGGCGACCCCTGGGGGTCGATATAGACCACTTTAGGTATTGAACGCTGTAGACATTGATTTATAGCCATTTTATACTTTTTCACCCTAATATTATCCCGAATTAAGTCAGTCTGCTATTATTAGACGGGATGTACCTGTTGGACGCCATAATAGAATTGGTCATAATAGACATATGGTGGAATTGGTTCTCGATATGTCCGGTGACAGTTTTTAAATGTAAATCGGTCATCTGATGGCAAGTGAATTGTAACTACATGGACGAACAAATGCCATCTAAGCTCCACAGCATACGGCATTACTTTTGTCCGTAGATAGAGCATCACAGAGACAAAAATAGACGGCGTTGGGTTCGTACGTTTTGCGCGTGCGTGCGCAGGTGTATAGGCACTCCAAGGCTGACTTACTTTAAAGTTGAGGCCCGGTGCCTAAGTTGTCCTTTAATCTCTACCATTTTTGTGGCATATTTTTTGGTTATGTTAGCTTAATTGCGAGGAGGTTGTGGCCTAGTGAGGATGTCGTAGTCTAGTTTGTGGTCGGCATTCGAACCGATCCAGAGGTTAAGCAACACGTGCTACGGCCGGGTGTTATATTGGTTAACGAATCGGATATCGTTCGTGTGTCGGAAGACACGTAAAACACTGGTCTGGACTGGTGTGAAAGGGTCACTAGTCGTCGCGGGGATTGTGGGGGCTACGGGGATTATGTCAGACGGCAGTCTGTCATCATAACTCACTGACATATTTTCTGCAGCAGTACCAGGTATAATGTAAGAGAACGCGTTAACAAGATTATGCTTTCATCATATCAGCCTACAGATGCCCACTGCTGAACATAGGCCTCTTCTGATGATTGTCACACTGAGCGGCTATGAGCTGCCTGTATCCAATGATTGCCCGCGAACTTTATCAGGTCGACGGTCCACCTCGTCAGGGGTTTATCCGCATTAAGCTTTTTCAATTCGGGGTCGCTACATAGAACCCCAAAGTCCATTGGTTCTGTGAGCTATCCACCCACTGCCACTTCATCCTTTGATTATTCTTTATCTAATAACTTTTTTACAGCGTCTCTGCCGGGCACAGAGGCAGCCCACCAGCTCGTAGTGTGTGTCCGCAACAAATGCACCCCGGAGGAAGCGCTGAACGTGCTCCGGGAGCTGCCCAACCCTCTGCGCGAAGGTGAACAGCCGGCGGCGGCGCAGGCCGCGCCCTACAACCCGCTGAAAATAGACGTGTTCGTGCAAACGCTGCTCAACCTCGGCAGTAAGAGCATCTCGCACAGTTTTGCTGCCATTTCCAAGTTCCATTACGTGTTTAAGGTTGGTATTGCGACAGCAGTTTATCTATCTCCTTATAACTCCATCTGAGGTTGGACCATTGCTATAGTTCCTTTACCTTTGAAAGTATGGGATCCGAACTTTTGCTACACGTCATCAATTCTCCGGTGGGTATCTTGATGACCACTGGTCATAGCAATTGTGTAGTTTTACGGGATTGATGTCAGACTGCAGTCACGTGTTGTGGCAATATAAAGCTCCTTATAATATTTTTTTAATTTTTCAGATCCTGGCGGAGTCGGAGGAGGCCCAGATCTGCGTGCTGCGCAACGTGTGGGAGCTGTGGCAGCGGCACCCGCAGATGGTGTGCGTGCTGGTCGACAAGATGCTCAAGACGCAGATCGTGGAGTGCAGCGCGGTCGCCACGTGGCTCTTCTCCAAGGAGATGGCGCCGTACTTCACGCACGGCTACCTGTGGGAGCTGCTGCACCTCACCATCGACAAGATGAACAAGCACGTCACTAAATTGAGTGAGACTTATGTTTTGTTATTTTTACAGTGAAAGATTGAAACGCCCCAAATTAATGTTCTAATTTATCCATCCCCAGTCCATATTCATCCCCACTACAGGGGCATGGACCTCCCCTGATCAGGAGGGGGATTAGACCGTAGTCCACCGCGTTGGCTTAGTGCGGGTTGGTAGACTTCACACACCCATGCGGGCATGCAGGTTTCCTCACGAAGTTTTCCTTCTCCGTTAAGTACATTGATGTCTACAATGTAGATCGTATATAAATTACAAATAATAACCTAGTGGTACGGGACCGAGATTCGAACCCACGACCTTTCGATCGTAAGCCGTGTCTAAAACCACTGCACCACCAATGATTTCTATATACGTCTATGTAATATATATGATACTAGAAGAGATTATATACAATTGTATTAATGGATGGCTCATAATCACTACCGGTCATTCTTTTGAAAAATTTAAACAATATTTTTATTTCATATTGTTGTCACAGGCGGTGAACTCCAAGAAGCGAGAGAGGCTTTAGCGAGGGCTGACTCAAGCAGTTCAGACTCTGAAGACGAGACGAATAGCAAAAAGAAAAAAGACCAGGACAAACCGACTGAAGAGGTATACTTCTCCATGATTGGCATGTTGTGGTAGTCCACTAATTTATCTTTGCCGAGTCCTAACACGCTCTGTGCCACCAGCACCCGTAGGCGTTTTATAAGGTTCATGCGTAGAGCCGCGCACGCCCGAAGGCGTTTGGAACCTTTAACATTTTCAAGGAATCTTTTTTGATTTTTTTTTTTGAATAAACGATCGGAAATGATCATTACCAGTGCAGCCAAACCAATTTTTTTTTTACTTCTCTGATTGAGAGATTCTGTAGTGAATAAATTTTTATTCTATTTATTACAGTAGCTATTATTTAAAAAAAAACTAAACGTCCCAATATGTATGTATGCTTTGAATCCAGTCCCGTACCACTGGGTTATTACAAACTTATGTATGGTCATATATCATTGTAGACACCAATGTATTTATAAGAGAAGGAAAACTTCGTGAGGAAACCTGCGTGCCCGCATGGATGTGATGAAGTGTACCAACCCGCTCACATAGTAGACTACGGCTTAATCCCCTTCTTTATAAGGGGAGGTCCGCGCCCCTGTACTGGGAACGTATGTGGACTGGGGATGATCATCATATTGATATCGTTCCACAGGCGGTGGAGCGCATGGAGGAACGACTGGAGGCGGCGCATATGGACCAGAAGCGGCTGTTTCTGATCGTGTTTCAGCGGTTCATCATGATCCTGTCAGAGCACCTGGTGCGCTGCGACACGGACGCGCGCGAGCCCGACACCTACTGGTACCGCAGCACCGTCGGCCGCCTGCGACAGGTCTTCCTTATCGTGAGTATTGATACGAGCCGGGGTTCCACACGTGAATGAAACCGGCAACACTACACTGTACACACTTTGTTTTCACACCAGTAACACAACCCTAACGATTATACAGACACAGACAACGGTAGCAATTCACAACACTAACAATTAATTACATAGCCCAGACAACGCTAGCAATTCACAACACTAACAATTACATAGCCCAGACAACACTAGCAATTCACAACACTAATAATTAATTACATAGCCCAGACAACGCTAGCAATTCACAACACTAACAATTACATAGCCCAGACAACCAATTCACAACACTAACAATTACATAGCCCAGACAACACTAGCAATTCACAACACTAACAATTAATTACATAGCCCAGACAACACTAGCAATTCACAACACTAACAATTACATAGCCCAGACAACGCTAGCAATTCACGACACTAACACTCTATTTAATATGTGCACTGAAACCGTTCTATACACTAGTATCACACTCACTATGTTTTGTTCTGTAACATATGCAACGTAATGTAGGGTCATAAGTAAAGAATTTCTAAATAGTTAATTTTTACATTAATATCTGTTCCCCAGCATCACGAGCAAGTACAAAAGTACAGCAGCACGCTGGAGACCTTGCTGTTCACCCAAGATCTGGACCCGCACATCTTGGACGTGTTCCACCAGTTCGTCGCGTTAACCGCTTAACCTGAACATTTGCATTTATGGTCTATGCATAGACCAAAGACACTTGACAATGAAACGAGCATAGATTAGATACGAGTGTGTTTATGAAGTATTTATAAATTTGATAACAACGGTGCGTTGTAGGGATAAATTGTATTATAAGTGTTATCTATGTAATTAAGATACAAAAGTATGATATACGGTTGTATACAATTTAAAATATCGGAATTATTAGATAAAGGTATTTGAAAGACGGCGGTTAAAACAAATTATAATAATATGACGACCGGTTGGCTCAATGGCAGTGATTTTACTTTCAGTGCCAATGGATACTGGGTTCAAATCCTGTATGACGATCTACTGCGCTACATCCTCAACAGATGGCGCAATTTTTGAATGACGACATTAACATAGAAATACCGGCGAGGTGGAAGTAACCTCCGTCGCATTCCGCATTTCGGGCGCAGTTTTGTACCAAGACTCCGACGAACCTCTCTCCCGTGATCGCCTAAGATGAGGCTCGAGACTCCCTGGAGGTGCTCTCATGCTTTTCGACCCCTCTTAGCTGTTAAGGCTAGGCTGCACTTCTCACTCGCCGACCTGTCCGGTGACGCTGTAAAAGCCTTGCGACCGAAAGTATTACTTTTATTATTAAGTATTACTATTAAGAAAACCGTCGGGGCGGTGGCAGACCTCGCTAGACATAAGACCCGTCTGTACTATGTAGCGCAGGAGGTCGCCACATCTGGCAGGAGCGAGTTTTGAAAAGTGAACTGGAATGTTTGTATCCAAGTCATGTCATATGTATATCGGTGTCGGTTTGTATCCAAGTCCTCTATATATCGGTGTCTGTTTGTATCCAAGTTCTCTGTATATCGTTGTCGATATAATTATATATATCGTTGTGTAGTACCCTCGATTGGAAACCTTAGTTTGGAGTTAGATCAATCTTTGTGTGTGTCCAGATTATTATTATTATTAAGTTATCGTTTAAAGTAAGCCTAGAAATATTATAGACAGCAAATTGAGCTAAGACTGGATGTGCCGAATGCCTTCTTATATTAAGTACTAAATATGTACAAAATTATATGCTGCGGTATAGTATTATCGCACTAATATTTTTTCATGTAAATAGGTTGACCTTAATTTGTTTTATTATAATTACTAAGACTCTTTTGACTTATTACATCATAGAATATGCCCACAATTAATATATCGAATATATTTATCGAGAATGAGGTCGCCGGATCATTGACAGAAATATCGATGAATCACTGTATATTACTGTACTGTTGTTTCAGAGTTCCTATTTGATCGTTTTGATTTTTTCATGCTGATCAACTATGTATTATGTAACTACATGAAATTGAATAATCCACCCTCAGAATAAAGACGAGCATCTTTATTCTGAGAATCCACCACAATGGTACAGTTATGTTATTCACTATAATTGTGACAATGTATTTCAAAAGCAACCAGTCTATTGTTACATTTTGGCAAATATACATTATAGAAAAATTATGCTGCTTTATTATTTTAACATACCACCACGCCCTACGTGCTTTGAGGACTAGTAAACCTGGCTTATTATATTGTTGTGAGTATAGGGATGACGTCAAATAATAATAAATGAAAAAATATATGTAATCCGCTCCACAGCCGCGTCCCCTGCAAAAAACAGCATACCCTGACGTAGAAACAACAGACCCTGACGCAAAAAGCCCGAATAATGCTACGACGAGAATATTATTTCAACTGGTTAATTACATTTTAATTCCTTTAATCAGTATAACCTTGCTGTGTGGCGTCGTCATAATAATAGTGACACTTCATCTCTTCCCGTGGATGCTGTGAGAACCAGCTAAGATCTACCTAATAACAGCTATTAGCTGTGAGAACCAGCTAAGACTTACCTAATAACA
>WUAW01016125.1:8303-23923 GCA_017165845.1 Thaumetopoea pityocampa | reverse complement strand
ACGCCGCCATTTTATAAGGTTCAAAAGTATTAAAGTTCCTCATTGCATTCCCACGGCGTAATGGAGAGGAATGGAAAGAGGATGAGGTGGGAGAGGTGTATTGAGAAAGGAATATGGAATTTAGGTAAAGGACTATAGGATATAGGATACTACTATCTGGGAAGGAGTAGGAAGAGACAGTACTAGCTCGGGGGGCCGGGGTCGCTTACCCGTATACTTAATCTCATTGCTGGATAAGCTAAAAGACTAGTACCCTCTGACCTTTAAATATATTTTATTTTAACAATAAAAGGAACACATACGTCGTTATTTATGTAAATAAATATAAAACAGAGATGAATTTCAGTGTCTCGTATTTGTAATATTTTGAGCAAACTCCTTCTTGATTTTGAATTTGAAGGTCGAATTTGCATTTAGGAAAGGTCCTAAACTGCATTTTAACCGCAACAATTGTAGGAATGCTTTATATAAATTTTGTTGAACCTCCTAGTGTAGTCCCTACAATTTGGAAACCCTTTTCTACGTGGGGGAATCTTGTATAAGATACAGGCTACTGACTAAAACCCTTCCCCATTTCCGCTTGCGTAGTGGGCCTCGGAGCCACGCGGGCGTATGGCGCGACCCACCAGCGGTTGTCTGCAATTTGTTATTAAACCCCTTTCTTAATTAAACTTCTCATGGAGGCGTGTCAGAGACACTATGTCGATTGATTATATTGATGTCGACTCAACATCGTCTCGAAGACCGGAATTTCTGCGCAGATGACAGTGGCCCCCGTTCCTGTTTCTCGCAGGCCCTGATCATGGTGATGGTATAAGGTCGGCGGCCATACGCCTTCCTCAACCCATTCTTCTCCAGACGCGGATCTGCGAGAGGCTCGACAATTTGGAAACGTAAATGTTCTGGATTTTCTTTATCATATTAAGTGTTGCCTTGTATATATTTATATTTTTTGCAAATTCATCAACTTCAAATCTCTTTTTGACAGCTGCTATAGTGCTGCTTGCTTTGAAAGATTTAAATCTCTAACTGTAGTGAAGCCAACGTTGACCCTTGGGGGTCGATATAAACCAATTTGGGTATTAATGATTTACAGTCTCAAAAAGGATACCCTCTTCTTGCGAACAAAGTTACGTGTATCAGCTAGTTGTAAATAAAGCAACAGTTCACCGAATCGGTCTATAAACTATGTATATTAATTTGGTTTTGTACAATATAATAATAACTATACATATTTTGTCACAAATGACATGGCCGGATGCTGCTCTCAGAATCAATCCAGAATACATAAATGTACAGTAATTATTTATATGTGCAAATTAATTTCCACGTAATTACTAAAATAAACTAATCCACTAGATAGTAGCGGTGCGCGACTATGAATAATACGAATGATTTCATTCGAATCAACAAATCATTCGAATATGTAATTCGAATGTAAATAAAATCATTCGACTCGATGATCAACCAACTCGATGAACGGTGACCGTGACACTGTTCTTATAACTGTCTGCCTAATACCATTATAATTAGTAATAATCATTCGAATAAAGGAGTAAACTAATAATAATATAAATACCACTACCAATAATAACTAATAATAACATATATAGTATAATAATATACTGTTTTGCATTCGAATCGAAAAATTAGTAGTTACTAATATGTCGATTGTTGAAATCATTCATATTCGTACATCGCTAAGCTCTAGTTCCATTGTCCATGAATATTGTTTCATAATATTCGAAATTTTGAGAACCGATATTCAAAATGTCCACGCACATTTTTTGTACCCTATTTTTGACTCTCGTTTCTGCTCTGATCTTATGATTTAAACTGTTGTAAACAGACATCTGTAAGCTTTAATATAAAGTAATAAGTTTAATGTAAAGCAGGGCCGCTTTAATGAGCCACATTTGACATATGTTGTCAGTCTGTGTCTTTAGTCGTAGTAAATCGTAAAATTGTCTTCGTTTTCATTATTAAAATAAATATATATTTAGAAGCTAAAAAAGTGTCCAAATGTCATTCCAACTTGAAAAAATTAATAATATTGTGTAATCTGCCCCTGACGGGTTATTTTGAAGAACTGTCAAATGTGGCCCACTGATATGGCCCCACTGTACTGTATGTTGTAAATATTTTTCTTAACACGTTAAACGCCATGGGGGTCACCATATGGGCCCCACTTATGTCGTAAGTTGAGCCAGATTAAAAGCGCTTGTTTACAAAATTTTAATCATAAGTTTTTATTACTTTAGGGGCTAGAAAATGTAGTCTAATGCATATGCAGCTTTATATCTGTGCCCGACGACTCAATAGAAACACTCAAATTGGTCTCTGGCTCGCGCTCATATGGTGTCCCCCATGGCTCCGGCGGAACAATTGTATGTCGACTACATGGTGTCTCCCATGGCCCAAACAGAAAAACTGAAAAATTAAGGCGGCGTTTAATGTGTTAAGGCGCAGCTCTATATAAATTCCGACCGTGTCTTTGTATTAAGTTTGTATTTCAAAAATGCAGTTCCAATACTGAAAGTAAGTGAAGTGCAAAAGTTGGAACAGTTTTATGTGGAACTGTCGATACGTATCACTCGGTGTCAGCACAAATTAAAGGATACCACTTGCAAGCGCAGCCAGAGCTCGCGATTCTCATTTATGTGAGATACTGTACAGTCACCAAGGATATTATATTTTTAAGAGTTTTAAATAGCTTAATTTTTTGCCGTAGAGTGTGAAGCATTTAATAAAAAAAAAAGAATAAGTATTTTTTTCTTAATATGTGTACATAAATAAATTGTAAAATAGACAACAGGTTTCATAGATTAATTGTTCGCATTTTTGCTACGGCTAAATAATCGGAATCTAAAACGTTCTTTGATTATAATTTAAATATGTTCAAAGCAATGCGCTGCAGGTGTAGTCAAATTGTTTTAGCATAATACTCGCGACGGCGGTGATAGTTTACGCTTTTATAGTTCTATGTAGGGAGAGGCAACATCGGGCTTGACGCGTTCCGTGCCACGTGTACCATTAGTGGTACACGCAGAGTTTCATGTCTTTTTCTAGACCTTATCGCAAGTTTAGGAGTCAAATTGCTGTTATCATCTTCACCATAACATAAATAATTAACTAATTTTTTTCTAAATTCTAGTATTGGTATTTGGTTTTATTCTAGATTCATGATGCCGGGTGTTATGTAAAATCCAAGCGTTTACAACTGTTGTATTTAGGAAAGACTCAAATGGCCTGCACGACAAGTCGGGCAAAAACGGCTTGGCGGGGAACGTGTTAAATACCGCGGAAATTTAAATTCAATCTATACGTAAATCATCAGATTTGTANNNATATATATATATATATATATATATATATATATATATATATATATATATATATATAAATAGCGATTTATTAGTTACGTAAGTACATGCAATATTTTATTTTTTTATCATATATTTTTATTAATATTCGACAAAGAAATAAATAAAACTGCCGAGAAAACGATCCCCCATCTTGAATTTGGAATCACGTGAGTCAGTAGTATACAGTATTTACTTTACTTTTTCAAAATTCAGTTTATAACAGAATCATAAAAATGGGTTCTATTTAATGGTATAAACATGAAACCCGTACCTCGTAATGCTGCAGAAATGAAATATCCAGTGGTATAAGATATTAAACGCACAAATACGAAGGTGTTATTAGATCTCAATAAAATCATATAGTTTTAAGATTCGTTTTGGCATTTGACGTGGTGTGCCTCCGAGGTACAGAAATATCGTGTTTCGTTAGAGCAGACGTAATGTGTTTACTGATGTGTGACGTCACTGAAAATCCGTCTAATTATAGAGTTGTTGATATCACGTGATCGAATTTAAAAACTTGAAAAATTGAATTTAAAACGACCGGACGAGACATGTGCTGACCCAGTCTGGAAATTTTAGAAATTATGGCTGATGCAGCATATGTCCCAGTATTGAAAAACGTCTGGTAATGGAGACATTTGCGCGTCTTAGACCTTCAGGGTACAAAAAAGTTATTACACGGTAATAATTAATTACACGGAGGCGAAATAACTTTTTCCGGTAATAGGACACATTAAACTGATTTTTACGTCATACTGAAGGGGTTTAAGATACGAGTACATTATTTTTTGAAGTTTTTTTTTAATTTATTTTGGTCTTATAGCATAAATACCACAGACCATATTTTAGCATACTCAAATACTCGAGTGTAGGGCGCTTACGTATATTGCGACAATTGCAATACAGTAACAACAGATTCTATTGTTGAAGCAGACTGTACTCAGCACAGCTGCAGCGGTATGGCCACTCAATGTTACCTCTGTCTATCGTGGAACCATAGTCGTAGCTTTAAGACGTTAATTTCAGTGATTGTGATATCTATACAGATCGTCGTCGCGTCGGCCGTCTGTGGCGACGCCAATGTGTACATAACTATGTTGAAAATTTGCCTTCAGATTATAAATAAATAATAGATTATTAATAGTTGATTTGTTTTTTTTAACCTTCTGTTATTTTTTTTTTTTATTAAATAGTTTTACGGCTCTGGATAATTTATCTTTTGAGCTTAACTATTTTACATGAACTCGTTTTCTTACGTCCTTACCTTTGCTACGCGCTCGCTACGGGGTAAGCAAGCGGGTCATGCCTAACTCTTACTGACTCGCACCCCAATGTATTCTCTTTCTGCTTGCATAGTGAGGCTCAGCCAACCCGCATTGGGTCAGCGTGATAAACCTAACCACTCGTGCTTAGAAGAGACCCGTGCCCTGCAGTAGGACAATAGAGAGGTTGATGGTGTTGGTGAGTATGCCTCGGGGTCACACGAGTATACGACTGCAACCCGCAGGGGTTCTTTCTACTGAACGTAGAACAACTTATTGTTCCATAGAGTTCTAGTGAGACGAGCAAAATATTTACATTGGAACATACATATATACACTCTCGATTTCTTATAAAGGGTAGGCAGAGAGCATAGTTTCCCACGTACTACGATCCTGACACACCTCTTGCCTCATCCACATTCATACACTTTGGTCGATTAAGTTTACTGCGAACTTCACCTTTTTGAAACAAGTAGTTGATTTCATCAAGGTAGGTTTTTCCTGGGAGCCCACTTTCTCTTTTCTTCTTTCCTATATTGGTACTAAAATACATGGGCAGTCTAGTAATTCGAGAGAAAACTCGCCATCAAAGGGCCATGGGTTCAAACCCGGTCCTTTAACACTAGGTTATCTCAAACTAATGTACGGTCTACATATAAACACCAATGTATTCAACGGAAAAGAACTTCGTGAGGAAACCTGCATCTGTGCGTGGATGTGTGTCTCTCTGCCAACCCGCACTGTGCGAGCGTCGTAGAGTACAACCCTTGATTAGGGAATGTCCGTGCCCCTGAAGTGCGAACAGCTTGGGGATGATCAAAATATTTGAAGATTTGTATAGTCGATGATAATGTCTCTGCGTTCTGGAGTAGCTACCTATGGAGAGTTTTGTACGATGTGCCGACCAAGGTGTGCGTGGAAGTCGTGTTCCGCACATCTCTAGAGGAAATAAAAATATTATAATAATACATTAGGTATAAGAACTAATATATTAGGTACAAGTAATATTAGGTAGATACCTTATATTCTGTCAGCTCAATAATAATATTGCAAACATTTTTTTTTCATATATTGATCTAGCCCCAAGTTAGGAGTCTGTGTCTTGATATCGAGCTCACTTATATAAATAAATACTACCTAATCTATACTAATATCATAAAGTGGTAAAATTTTATTATTTTTAATTTTTTATGTAGGGGCTACCCTTCTGAACAATTGTAAAAAACTAGGTAGGTAGGTGAAAAGGAGGTACTTAAGAATTTCGCATTTCGCCGCGCATCGAATTTCCACACCAAATAAACTGGTGAGCGAGATTAGCCTCTGGGAGTACAAAGGGTTACATCATGCATGTTAGCTGAGCTATCACAATGTTTATCTAGCAAGTCGGAAAGCAATACCGTTACGAAGAAATTATGACGCACGCCCGGGAGGGTTTTCGAGAAGACAGGAAGTCCAAGTGAGCGGAGCAGCGGGCTACAGCTTGTACATAATATAGATAATCAATCGATTTAATCCACAGGAAAGATATGTGTGGAGACAATCACGATGTTCTCCTTCGTCGTTTCGATCAGATAGAAATATCAAAACAGATCTAACGTACTTCTTACAGCTTGATAGTGAAAAATAATTGCAAACTAAATATATTAACAATAATTTATATGTTTTTATCTTCCAAATTTTGTCATCTCCGTACGACATACGAAAATAAAACAGCCTGTACCAATTTATTAATTTATGTGACTGCGAATGTGCATCGCCAGGCGACACCGCGGCGGATTATTGGCGTTGTGATGATTTTGTAAGTGATGTATTTTAATACAACAATAAATAAATTCTTCTTAAATAATTCTTTCTCTTCTTTATACTATACTGTATAACCCTTCCGCTCCGCTTTATCTGAAAGAGCGTCTTAATTATTTTCATAATTGCAACTAACACTTTTATTTGTCTTTTTTTTCTTTTGTAATTGTTTTTAGTGTGTCAATAGTTATCTATCTAAAAAAGACGAAGTGTGTATGACCACGCATGCCAAATCGTAGATTTCAAGTTCGAACCATGGCACGGTTCAAATATAAGTGTCAGAGGTTTGGTACCTCTGACTTTTCGAAATCAAGTGCATATCAATAATTTAATAATTGAAGGAACACATCGTGAGAAAACCTGATGAAATGCCTGAGAGATTTTCTTAATGGTGTGTGAAGTCTCAATGCTGAGAAAAGACCCGTGCCTGCTAGCAAATCAGGAGTTTCGGCGGCAATTCGACTGATATATCACCTGGAGATTTGTTTTAATAGTGTTTCGTGTTGGTTTATTGTGATGTTTGTTATATAAATGCGATGTTTATCAATCGTCAATAACGATGAACAACATTGAAACATTGGAATAAGACCGTAATTGACGATGAAGCAACCTGTGGGATTTTTGACTAGTCAATATAATAGATGTTAAATCTACTAAGAAGTAATAAAATGTTACGCTACGACTTTTTGTTAACTTAAAAAAAATATTGTACTCGACACTGGCTGGAATAGCGGGAATTTCTAGCTGATTGACATTATAAAGAATTAAAGAAGAAATATCTCAACAACTCAATTTTTTTATTCATATGTTACCTATGTATGGTGTCAAAAATCATTATGAATTACTGAAAAAAAATTGCTAATTTTGCCAGTTTTAGTGTAGATCCGAAGCGTGAAATAGTTGTCTCGTAGGACACTTGGCATGTTTTTCCATTTGGACTGGACCATAAAATCCTAACATATCCTCGCATAACTAATAACGAGTTTTGCAAATTCATCAATATCTGTTTTCTCGCGTTTGTTTTGACAGCTAACGTAGACCCCTTGCAGGTAGGTCATCGCTCGTTTGTGGTGGTCGATTTAAACCACTTTGGGTATCAATGCTTTAGACAATTAGATACCAATATTAGACGCCATTACATTGGCGGTGTAGTGGTGTTAGACACGGCTTACGATCGAAGGGTTGTGGGTTCGACCCGGTCCCGTACCACTGAGTTATTTCTAATTCATATACAGTCTACATATACTACAATAGACACCAATATACTTAACGGAGAAGGCAAACTTCGTAAGGAAACCTAGATACCCGTATGGGTATGTGAAGTCTACCAACCCGCACTAGGCCAGCGCGGTAGACTACGGCCTAATCCCCCTCCTGATCAGGGGAGGTCCGTGCCCCTGTAGTGGGGACGATACGGACTGGGGATGATTGGACGTTATACCTCGAAGGTTAACATTTTTAACTGGTGACACTATTTGAGCAGAAGTGAGAATTGTATTAAGAGAATACTTGAGAAACTAGTAATATGCAGTAACTACTATTGTAAATTAAAATATAGTAAGTAATAAAAAGGTTTTTATCGGTTTCAAATAAACACACAAAGTGATTTCAATACTTTTATTTCTCAATACATTGTTTAGAAGAAAAAAAAAGGTAAGAACGGGACGGAAACAAAGAGCCGGTAACAAAAATAATTCATCAGTTCCTTCTTGTACCATCTATATACACAGACAATTAAAAAAATACATTTTATTTGGTTACATTTTGGCGCTAAATACCGAGGCGATTCTGTTAAAATATTTTTTTATTGTTTATTGCTCCATGGGACTAAAAAGTTCTTAATAATTTAAAAAGAAATAATTTGTAAAAAAAATTGACTGAGACACCTACAAACTATCGGTCTGAACATCAAAACAGCAGTTGATTATGAAATTGAATCTAAACAGTGCTTATAACTATGCAAATAACTGCTTATATTTGCCAATTCGTTACTCCTACATACACAGACCAGTATATATAGGTCACTTCATAACCGGCTCGAAGGACCAACACATGCATTGTAATAAAATCGAGATTAGAGTAACAGTGCTATTTTAAAATATGTTCACGATCTATTGACCACTGGGTAATATATAAAGGTAACAAATTGGCATAACATCTGTCTATCTACATAGTTAGATTATTGTAAGCAATATTTTAGCAGAATCGAACTTAACATAGAGTAATTTTTCTTTTTTTACATTTATAATAATTATGTAATCACTATTTATGACGACTTATATTTTGTAGAAAACGGCTAGAAGTAGTCATAAAAAATAACGTTTTTTTTAACAGCTGTCAAAAGTAGCCTATTGAAGTATCTCTATTTTTCGCTCATAATATTACTAAGTGGTTGAAACTGTGAAGGGAAAGAAAGAGCCACATACAAGTCTTTCCCGTGGATTAAATGTGGCTGCGTGGCACTCACCTAATAATAGAGTGACTCCATCTCTTCCCATGGATGCTGTGATAACCAGATAAGCGCTGTACCAGAATAACGGGCAGCAGATTTATCTTATTCAAAATCTACTGCGAACTCTTTGACGCCTCTCAGCGTGGAGATTACGAATTAAAAATCCCCCCTTTTTAAGTGTGAAGCCATGTCCAACAGTGGATTTGCACGGGGTGATGGTAATAATGATAATGAATATTATTATACTATACTTTATGTTTAAAGAGCGAAACCTCTACGTAACAGTTATTACATGTTAAAAAATATTTCCGTGCACATACGGTTAACATAAATCATACTAAAGTTCAACCGCCGAGAGAATACATTCATGATACTTATCAAATAATACTGTTTTGAGTATTAAGCATTAATTTTAGCGATTAACTATTAATATTGCATGTTAACATAATAATGTAATTCGATTATTGATGTTATCTTACAATACAGGTGCAGTAGTACCACAAAAATAGGTTACAACGATGCACCCACGCAATAAGCATTCTTTTGAAAATCGCGAAAATGATGCAATACCATCCAATTAGGTAATATGGCAGTGCGTTTGCGCGGATAAAATCCTCATCGGCTATTGGTCGAACGTGAGCGCGCCATTGTTACGAGCAAGATAACACGATCCATCTGTCCATCTGTCATTACATTTTCAACCTTACACATAGTGCAATAAGGTCTTTATTGAATTAGTACTTACAATCGGTTTTAATCAGCGTTTGTAAACACCCATCTACGCTGACGAAGAATGCCAATGAAACTGATTTTTTTTGGCACTACTATAATCAATTTATAACGATAAATTTATACTTTCGCCAAAAATGATTTTGCAGTTTGTATCTTATTTTAATGTTAGAATAAAATATTAAATTATTATATTGAATTTACGTAAAATGTGTGTGTACATTTTCTTCGGTCTTCAGCGGTCTTATCGCAAACTGCAAAATAATAATTTAACCTAATTTATATAAAGGATAAATTGATATAATTTATCGAAAGTGATGATATCACCACATAAAAAAATATAATAAAGTCTCATTACGAAGTGCCATAGAAGCATTCTCTCAACGACCAAAATAAAGTCGACCACATATTTGCTTAATACAATTTTTTTTTTCATATAAATAATTACATTACATTAGGTGGGCTTTGAAAAGCAAACGCGATACAATACCAGTGGCAAAAATATACCAACGTCTTATAAAATGAATTATATAATATTACAAATAATTATATAATCTATATTAGTATAATATTCTATGACAAACTACAATATACGAAATTAGTGTTCAATATTGAATTCTGGATTATCGGTTATTTATTGGCCGATAAAGCTTTCCTTTGGCACGATTTGAGCCTTAACACTGAAAGGAACATATATAGAGAAAGACATATATAGAGATAGACATATATAGAAATATTCTTCATGATAATGAAGAACATTTCTGCAAATTTTGCTATTTATGCTAATTGTGAGTTATTATTAATTAAATCATTTGGGGAAAAAAGTATGCAGCGATATGCGAGTCCGAAGCTTTAAACTGCTCTCCTGTACAGTACCCATTTTGTAGATGGAACATTGTTCCGCGACAGTGTCGATATGTCATCTTAATCGGGGTCATTGAGATAAATAACCTTGTCTGGTCAAGGCGAGTGCCTTGGCCGCACTTCGCCCCACAGGCTCGTTTGTATTGCCCCAGTCATGCTTGGCCTTAGTCCTCTTATACTGTTCTTTATATTTTATTGTTTGATTAATATACATCACTTACAAAATCATCACACCACGCCAATAATTATTAAATTATTGATACGCGCGTGATTTCGAAAAGTCGGAGGTACCGAACCTCTGACTCCTGTATTTGAACCGTGCCGGTTCGAACTCGAAATCTACGATTTGGAATGCGTGGTCATACCCACTTCGCTATTTTTTATTGTTCAATTAAAATACATCACTTACAAAATCATCACACTTAACGCCAATAATCCGCCGCGGTGTGCGCGGGCGCTGCACATTCGCAGTCACATAAACTAACACAGGCTGTTTTATTTTCGTATGTCGTATGAAGACAAAATTTGGAAGATGAAATATATTATTTTAAAATTATTGTTAATATATTTAGCTTGAAATCATTGTTCACTATCAAGCTATAAGAAGTGCTTTTTTTAATTTTGATTTAGGGAGTTTTTCTTTAATCGCTCTCTTTAGTAAAATTATTTAAGTATTGTCATCATTAGGCTAGATATAGCGCTAACAGTGAGGAACCGATAGTCCTCTGCCTGGGATGCGCTAACCCTAAAATGTCCATTCGCCTTCCGGCCAAAAACAAGG
Source organism: Thaumetopoea pityocampa (assembly GCA_017165845.1). Taxonomy (NCBI): domain Eukaryota; kingdom Metazoa; phylum Arthropoda; class Insecta; order Lepidoptera; family Notodontidae; genus Thaumetopoea; species Thaumetopoea pityocampa. The sequence continues at coordinate 12,667 of WUAW01016125.1, read as the reverse complement.
TCACTACTGACCGCTTGTCAAATAATGATCACGTTTGCTGTCCAAACCCAATAATTAATCTTGTACCTCTGCTGATTAAAATTATATTTCATGCCCAGTCCATATTATCCCCACTACAGCAGCACGGATCTCCCCTGATCAGGAGGGGGATTAGGCCGTTGTCTACCGCGCTGGCCTAGTGCGGGTTGGTAGACTTCATACACCCATGCGGGCATGCAGGTTTCTTCATGAAGTTTTCCTTCTCCGTTAAGTACATTGATGTCTACAATGTAGACCGTACATGAATTAGAAATAATAACTCAGTGGTACGGGACCGGAATTCGAACCCACGACCCTTCGTCCCTGTGATCCATATCTGTTCCCTAGAAGAATCGGGAATAGATATACATATTTCTATAGATAAATACAAAACAAATATTTATATTTTCTATAGATAAATACATCCATGACTCGGATAGAAACGTTTGTGCCCATCATACAAAGTATGCCTCTACCGGGATTTGAACTCGTGACTTATTGCCACTGTGTCCAGTAGTTTTATTTAACTTGTAAAATTTAAATGATTTGAGGAAAACCCAAAATCTAAGTCCCTATCAAAAAATCCATTACGACATTGAATCAAATATGATATACAGCTTTCAGTTCTATTCTAAGCAGCATAAGGGTGGTGCAGTTGTAGCACTGAAATCATAACTACATTCTATATTTTGAAGATTTCGTATAAAATTAAATATCGTCTTGGCTCTATCATTACGTTAAATATAACAATAATTGGAATGCAACATGAACTACAGACTAAGACTATCACATTATAATTCATTACTTGAGCACAAAATGTCAACAATTACAAGCTAATACGAATAAAGGTTTATAATTAAGTACAAAATATTATAGGTACATTATGCATAATCTTTGACAGTTGCAGCCTCGGTGTAAATTACCACAGACAACAAATTAGATAATTAAAAAGTATAATATAAAACATGACTTCCGTATGACCATAGACTACATTTTTTTAGATTAAACTTATCGTCACGCCTTATGTATGCGAACGGCAAGACAAAGTGTTGAATAAAAGGCAACATGATTTGATGAATCGCTTGCCTCTCTCCCCCGTCTCGCCGCTCACATACCTACACATTACAAGTATGTAGCCAGAAAATAATTTCGGGGAAGAGGGGGGATGGCAACAGAGTGAGACGGGCGCCCTGTATATAATTGCAGTCTCATTAATACTTACTAAAAGAAATATCTTTTTTTTTACATTTCGGGGGGGATCAATTCCCCTTGATCCTCCCCCCTGGCTACGGCTTTGCATATATAGCCAACAAGTTCCTAACGAACTAAGTGTACATATTTAACATACATTAACTCTGAAACGAAGCACTCCCTCTTCGGCAGACGTGTGCAAAATCATTAACTATTGTTAAGTAATTACCATATATTGGCAGAAAGATTTTCCAATATTCATGCACTATTGCTTATTTAAATAATACACCGATTGTATGGTCCATGACTAGTATGGATACATAGCAAGCTCGGTGTCTCCGTTTAAAAATCACTAGAATCAAAAATACATAAAATTGCCTAAATTGCTTCTAGAAAATTCTGCAAATCTTTTAAGAAGCTTTAACAGACTACATATGGAACTCTACTATATACGGTAGATCTGGCAACGCTGCATGCTTGCAATACCAACGACAAATTACAAAAGAAGTGAATATTGCTTTTTGTGCATGTGGTCAATATATGTTTTTGCCGTGTATAACCTGCGACATAAGAGCACGGTTCCATGATAGTGCACATTGCGCACGCTGTGGAATGATACTCTTTCAGTCATAAATATAATACAAAATAACGTCAGCTTGCTTATCTGTCACAAAATAATTACAACAATGAAAATATTTAATAACTCTTGCGTCAACATTTAAATAGAAAAATAAAATATTTTAACCATCATATACTTAAAATATAGAAAAAAAAATCAAGTCAAGCACTATAAAGTATTTAAAATAAAAACAATAAATAACTATAAAAATTTATCTCTAATCTCGAATCAGTACAGGTAAAATATAAAATTTTATATTAGTCTATATGCACATTATTCCAATAGACAAGTGCATAAACTTGTTTAAATTGAACTACACAATAATATACTCTATGACTACCATAAACTAATTGCATTATTTGGAATGACATTTGTACGTGTTTTTATCATGCTGGAGTTTTGGCGGCAACCCGAGTGAAGCACCACTTGAAGTTTTATTATAGTGCTTTATATTAGTTTATTATGATGTTTGATATGTAAATTTGGTATTGTTTCGTGTTTTAATCAACAATAATCGTGAACGATATTGAAACATTGTAATAAAACTGCGACTAACATTGCAAAGTCATCAGATTTTTCGAGGGCAATAAGCCTGTGTGTACTTTCGCCTAATGAACGTGGTAATCGTCGGATTGACGTCAAAACTGCCAAGCGATAAAATGAGATCCCCAGTATTTTATTAACTTTTGAAAATTATATAACTACGTCAGACAAGGCTGTATGGGCTTGGGTTCCTTTGCCTTTCCTTTAAAAGAGCAAACTTAAAAAAATATTTTTGTCATAATTTTGTTTTCATTTACATTAAAATACGTAAAGTTGAATTAATCTTTTGTCTATGGAAAGACTAGCATACAAAATTTAAAACTGAAAGTCGTACTCGAGGATTAGCATTGGCCAAATGAATTCCTCTTCTATTAACTTGTAGCCAAAATTAATATTAAATGCAATCCCGAAAGTACTTTAAAAAGACTTTATGTTCCAAATTTAGATACCTGGGCGACCTAGCCTAGCTCTGGGTAATTTTTTTACTATATGATTTATTTGCATTTTATGTCTAAATTATTAAAAAAAGTCCAGTTTTAATCAGCAGTTTTGCTCGCAAAGACTTTGTAATTGTAATGGTGAATATTCACAGCCTGTCCGTAATTGATATCAAATCTACGTCAAATCTACTAAATTTCAAAACAATTGAATCGCCGTATTAGCACAGAAGAGTAGATCACCTTGGACTGTATTAGCTATGAAGAGGTAAAAAAATTAACAAATAGACAATGTATTTTGCTTATTAGTGAGAATGTACTCAAACTGTGCTACTGCGAGATTTAAAATCGATTCTTTGATACAGTTCAGACAAAAAATGCATAACATGTCGTTTAATCAACATAGGAACGAGAATTTTGAGCCAAATGAAAATGGACCTTATAAGCGGCAATCATCAGCTTTTATCACAGCGATTGGATCCAAGTGTCTCCAACGAAGGATAAGATACAAAATATATACATATATACCCTAAAACACTTTAATACACATTTTTTTTATAATTACCAAGATTAACATGGAAAGACTACGTACGATTATAAATAATTTATACTCTTTAAATACTATACTTTACACTCATAATAATTGATTTATATTCTCTTAAATACATAATTTGAAAATAAATACACAACTATACATAATAATTTTCTTATTTAAATACATTGGAATATTGGAATGTTTAATTATTAATATTTTTTTTATTACAAAATATTGGCACTATTTCAATACTATTTTTGCATTTATTTATACAAATTTAGTAATACTTATTTTTAAACTAACTACAATAAATGTTTCGCCATTATTTTAAACCACAAACCAGAACAGAATAAAATACTTTGAACCTATTACCATTTATTATTATTACCATGAGCGCTTGCAGGACTATTTTCAGGGGATGCATCAGTTCAGTGTTTATGAACACTGAACTGAAATGGATACGGAAATGGATGTTCATAGGAGGTTAACATTTTTGCCAAATTTGGCAAGGTGTTGACCAAATTTGGAAAACAACGTAGACGCCAAGTTTTTATTCAACAAACGATCTTAAATAATATTTTTAAATTCTTACATACATACACTGCAGACACCATAATTCGCCATATATTACGATCCTGATACACCTCTCTCGCCTCATCCACATCTATACATCTTTTCATACATTTTCATTAATTAAGGGTGCTGCAAACTTGACCTTTTTGAAAGAAGTTATTGATTTGATCAAAGTAGGTCTTCCGAAACTTTTGCCCCGTATATTCATTTCGTGGTTCAAATCTCACTGATCTTTTCTAAATAACCCAACCATTTTTCATATGACCAAATGTTTTCCTATATATTTTCTTCCATGACAGTAGGGGGTGGGGGTGAATCCTTTTGCACTTTTCCTTCCGGCACTCATTCCTACTCCTGATGTCTAAAACATGGTTAAAACCCGATAAATTTAGAGTAAACATCGTCCCCTTATTGGCGGAATTCATTACTGACAACATTGACCAAAATA
>WUAW01016116.1:2460-14464 GCA_017165845.1 Thaumetopoea pityocampa | reverse complement strand
ATATATATATATATATATATATATATATATATATATATATATATATATATATATATATATATAACATATAAGTTCTGTAACTGTTCACGCATTTGAAACTATTTAATATTCACAAACATGCTCGCGCAGTAGTAGCATACTTTCAAACAGTTACCAAATGCGTTAAAGAAAGCAAAATGGTTACTACAGATTAAATATAGACAATTAAATGACTAGGCGTCGCTCGAGAAAAATAACAATAGAAACGTGAATATATACCTACCTGTATCACAAAAATCTATCTGCATATGATGGACAAAATAAAGGAATTTTAATATATAAAATATATAATAATTACGAAAAAGAAAAAAAAATATATCTACAGTCCTTTGTTCAAAACGGAGAATATTTTTATATAAAAATCTAAAAATTCTAATAGTAAATAACAAAAATATAAATTACCATTAAAAAAAAAACTAATCTACTAATAATAAAAATTAATTAATTACCTTGACAATCCCAAACGGTAAAGTCCAAAAATAGTGCAAACACTTGTAATGTTTAGTAAACCAAACAAAATGAATAATTAATTCGCCACCAAACAAGTCAAAAACGGAACGGTTAAATTAAACATAATGCCAACCTCAACGAGTTGTATCACATGAACCGATCAACTTAGCACTTGTCCAAACAGGCGAGCGGGGCTACTACATAACTAAATTGGAAGCAAAACGCGTTCAATACGTATGGCGGTGGCGGCTTCGCACGCCGAACTGCGAGTACCGCGACTGTTCTCTATTCTCCCGTACCGTACATAAGTTGTGGTGATTTACAGAGGGCGCGCAGGCGGGCCGACGTGCCCACGGATGCTCCCCTAGCGAAGGATACCTCATTATCCTCACTGTAATCCGTGTGCCTTTTGATAATTTTTATTTACTAAGTGTCACTGGTTGACCCCTTTTTTGAATAACCTGAACGCTATTGCGGCTTTGAGTGTAACAATCCATTTTATAAACTTCTCTAATTTCAGATTGTTCAATATCAGTGTTACCAATATCAGCATAAAGAAATTCCGAATTCACATTTTGAAATTTTGAGTCAAATAAAGTTCTCTTTATTGCACACGAAATTACATTGTTTATAAGCAGTGGAAAGTGTAATGTATGTAGATGTCAATTATTATTAATTTATTCATTCCACAAAATGCAAGTTAACCAAGTAAAATAAAATCCAATCCATTTGATGTACGTGTGCGATCACAAAAAAAAAATATATTGCTCAATTACAATTCAAGGCTACAAACAGCTAACAATAGTAATTCTCGAACGTTTGCGGTACTCCTTCTCGCTAATGTACTATAGACAATTATATCTGAAACCATTTGCAATGTTGCAATATATTTCGTTAACAATATTTTTATATTATTTATAAATAATATTTGGTTCTAGGCGATCGGAACGCCATGACGTTCTTGGATCATCAACATTATTGTCATCATCTACAGTCCCATCGCCCGGCACGGGTATCCTCCCTCAGATTGAGGGGGATTAGGCTATAATCCACCACGCTGACTTTATGTGGGTTGGCAGACCTGATAATTATACCATCTACAAAATCTCTCAGGCATACAGGTTGCCTCATGATGGTTTCATTCACCATTTGAAGTAAGCGATAATTAATTATTAAATACATACTTAATTAATACATTAATAAATTTGTGGAATGAATAATCATTATATTATTGATATAATAGATAGAAAAGGCAATACTTTTGGTGTCACATTTAAATTTATACGTACTATCACAAAGGATTAAAATTTTTCATCATCCCCAATCCATATCCGTCCTAATTGAGGATCAGCCTGTAATCTACCATGTTGGCCTAGTTCGGTTTGGTATTGAAACTTTTATGTTCATATAAAACGCAAAGTTAGATAAATCTATTTAATAATAATAACACAGAGGAACCGACTAATGAGCGTGTTCTGCCATTATTTCCAGTATTTTCCTGACGAAATCAGGCAATATCGTACCCAAAATCGTTTTACGCCCTCCATACAGATGAACAAGGAAAAGAATTTCAGACAGAAATACGAACTTTCCTTATTTTCTTTCTATACATATTTTATTTCCATGTAAAATTTGAAGTATCGGCGTTATTACTAACTAGTGAAGTTAATCAATCAAATAAAAGTTTAAGAATAATTAAATATTTTTTTTATTTCTATAAAAGCATGTTGAGTACATGCTTTTTTTAAGATAATGTATATCTATACTATTATAAAATTGTTAAAAGGTTAAATTTTGTAAATCAAAGACATTTAAAAAACTACTCAGATCGACTAATTAAAGGCTTCTGAAACCAAATCCGTCGATATTTGTTTGTTTGAACTTCACGCAAAAACCAACTGGTAGATATTAATTTAATTTCCGACTTTAATACTGTGGCATGTTTCATTAAAACCGGTCCAATAGAATTGAAGATACAGCTCGATCACTGTTTTAATAGCCGCCGTTAAGGTACGAGAGCTTCAGTAAAGGTGGTTCTAAGGCTTTTTATATAAATCTATGTTTCGGAATTTCCCATGAGCGGAGCCGCGGGCAAAAGCTAGTATAATTATATATCGAATCCGCTGACCTTTCACTTAGATTTCCGATCTAGCACTGTCCCAACTTTTCAGTCAGGGATTGCTGTTTTTTTGTGGAGGATGCGACTATAGAGTTGAGATAATCAATTGCTACCTGAAATTATTCCCATCAGACCCCACAATTCCTGTAACGATGGGTGTAATTCAGTGCACCAACTTGGTCTGACTATTACGTGTCTTCCGAAAAACGCAGAACCCATGGTAATGTTATCATGCCTGCCGGAGATCCAATCCAGGACTTTTGATTCTCAGATTTGGGGCGAGTCCTTATATATCACGCTAACATAAATCCCCAACTTGATAACTTAATCCCGTGACCTTCACTTAGATATGAGAACACAACGTTGTATTATATAGACAAAGTTCTTGTTTCACAAAAGTTTATAATTATAACTATTTATTTTATGATTATATAGTTATACATTTATATACATGTACATTTATGATTCTATTATTAATAATATAATCTGGATTATATATTTAAAAAATATATTAGACATCAGATTGAATGTACTACAGAAGTATCAATATTCCAGAAGTGCATTATTAAAATTAATTGTTATCATCTGATCTGGCTACAATTGATATTTTGAAATTTATAAAATTCAATCATATAAAATTATCGAAGAGCTGAATTACGAGTATGACTTATTTTACTGACTTTTTAAATATTTTTTATAATATTACAACGTAGAAAATTATTATTGTATTGACATTTATGAATATTAAAATATTAAATTTTCATTTAAATTATAGTGATATTTTCATGAAAAGTATTTTATGATTAATCCTGGTATAAATTATTGTTATATCTTTTTTTAGTAAATCGTATGCCTAATATTGCTGCGCTATGCGCAGTTGTTGCCTGCGGTTCTACCCGCGTTAGAAACATTATATTTTAATCAACTCTGGGGATCCTCAGATTATTTAATAGAAAAAAAACTTAAAAATATTTAACTTAATATAATTTGTCTTTTTTTAACCAACTATAATATTGCAAAACATTCTAAATCTTATTCCAGTTGGGATATAAATTAACTAAAACTTTGTCGAAATCCGTCCAGTAGGTTTTGCGTGGTCTAATTTCAAAGCGACATACTGACAGACGGACAAATATTCAAAAAAAGTCGGACTCTGTATCGACAAGAAAGAATTTTTATATCGAATATTCCAATTAATTTTTTTTTCAAAAAATATTCAATATACAGATTATTATACTAAAGGGAGTACTTAGTCTTTTAGCCTGTCCGGCAAATAGACTTAAGTACACGGGTAAGCGACCCCGGCCTCCCGAGCTACTACTGTCTCTTCTTACACCTTCCGAGATAGTAGTATATATATATATATATATATATATATATATAATCCTATTCCTATATCCTATTCCAAAATTCCATATTCCTTGCTCAATACACCTATCCTACCTCATCCTTTTTCCTTTCCTCTCCATTAGGCCGCGGGAATGCAATGAGGAACATTTTTAACCTTATAATTATGGCGGCGTCGTGGTTCGCCACGCGACACGTCTCGTTGCACGCGGGGGCGAAATGTGGGCTGTGGATAGCCACTCTGCTACATTGAACGATCGTAGCAGGTGGTAAGAAGTGGTCTCTGCCTACCCCAATGGGAAAGAGGCGTGACTGTATGTATGTATGTAGTATGTACTATTGTCTCTGCCTACCCTTATGGGATATCGGCGTGAGTGTATGTATGTATAATAAACATTAAAAAATCGTCTATGTAAAACTTTTTCTCGTATAATAAATATCATGAGACCAAAGGTGGACGGTTAAGCTATGATAAAATTATCCTTAAACTTTATAGTACACATATTTGATACACATGTCGGTGAATAAATACAAATTGTAATCATATTTGGGTTTGCTGTGATCTACCAGCGAGCCATTGAACGCTGAAAGATTTATGCATACATTTTATCTACTGCAATAAAATTATTGGCTTCTTAAGTATCGACTACTGTTCTGCTATTTATATTGCAAGGTCACCTCTGAATCTTACAAATAAATTTCAGTGATAATATTTTTTTATTTTTATTTAATTGGCACCGAAAACTGTAATACAATATGTTTCAATAAATATACACGTTGATTAATGCTTAATTAAATGTACCAATGTTTTATTATTATGGAATCGAATAAAGCCTAGATTTAATTATTATAGTCCAATGCGGTGGCAAGTCTTGATATAATTTGATCGTATGGGAACTTTAGTGCTTGTCTTTGCCTGCGTTAGCTTCATGTTTTGTTAAGACGATGATAGCCATCACGTCAGCTTAAATGGAGACAGGAGTTTTTGAAAGTCACCAAGGACGAGGACCAGCTCCAAAGTCTGCCGAAGCCGTGGCAGAATGATGATCATATGGCTTCAGCAAAAGTTTTAGATTATTATTTTATTATTACAATATATTGATATAGGAATCGTTTTACCGTCCGCGAACAACGAATACAGTACGGTAAGTACGTTGACCAAATTTCCACCCACTCCAATAATTTCATTGGGGCCAAGGCCACTCGCCAAGATCCTGAGCAATGTACAGAGCATTACTGAGAATAATACACTTACGAAATTACTAAAGAGTTATTTTATTAAATAATTATGCAGCTTTAAATTGTGGTATAAATTAAAAATGAATGCATGCATAAACGTAAAATCAACAATTATTAGTTGCTTACAACCAATGCTAAAGTTTAGTAAACAATAAGATTTACAAAATGCGAGTATAGAATGTACAAATATCACTGTGTGTTGTCTTATTTGATAAAAATAAATTAAAATATTGCATTAGCAGCTGCGAATATGTTCAAATATGACAAATATTAGTGTTTGTCGCGAGCAAATGTCAGAGTGGTGTTTAAATTGCAATCTGCAATCAATCATGAAGGTGCAACCTGATTTGATCCCTACATAGTAATCGACACATGTTTGTACAACAGATCTATTAACAGAAACAAAATTTATGTAGCAAACGCGCTACGCAATTTGGTAGGAATTGAAGCAAACTCTAATAAAATAGGATCGGTACGCCGCATACTGCAGACTCTATGCGTTAGTACCGCTCCACGCAATATAGCATTGAGCATTAATTGAAAACAAACTATTTAACTCTTCGATTTCAGTACTTGTACTGTATCTACGAAACCTACGTTCAACAAACAATCTTTTCGTTCGGTGACACTTCCATAAATCTGGGTTTCATCCACGCCTCTTTTCTGGTTCAGTCTGTCCTTATTTGGAACTTACTGCCACTTGCAAACAGGAAGTGTACTGCGCGTTACTCATCTATACATATAATAGAATCGTAAACGAGCCGTGTCTGTACAATGAATATTTTTTTCAAAAAAATCATCCATACAGGTTGTAGTTATGTTACCGGAGCCAAAAATATAGTTTTTAGAAATTTTGTCTCTTTGTCTGTGGGTTTGTGCGCGCTAATCTCAGAACCGGCTAAACCGATTTGAATGCTGTTTTTACTGTTGCATTGTGACAAGGTTCCTCTAATATTTGGTGTTTGTTTCATCTATCTATCATTAATCATTCATTCTTATTAAGATCGGAGAAAATTATTTATGTATAATTTCGCTCTTACCGAATACCGACGCGGACGGAGTCGCGGGCACACTCTTAGATTAAAATTAAAGTTCGTAAATTTCTTCAGTGAGAAATGACAGAATCGTCTCAATAAATCAGAGTTTATTATATATTATTTATTCGTGTATTATATTTTGTTTTTAATGTATTAGTCTATATTGTATCCTATATTTATTCATTTGTATATGACATCTATCTATTAGTGTATTATATAAGTTTTAGATAAGCTTTTGTTTCATACTCTTTTATTTTACACCAGATGAAATATACCTTATGTAATGACAGCACCGTCAAAAAACCGACTAGTAGGAAATGCCCCTTACTTATTAAGTCTGTCCGTAAGTCAAAGTGTATGAAGTGTAAATAAATAAATCAATAATTGCAGATAATTTAAACGAAAATAAATTTCTAAAAGAACACGTAATTTAATTATTCGGGAATGCGGGAGCTGGAACGTGTAAACACGGTAATAGTTGAAGATTTGTCGCAACCTAATTATTGGGGCTCCTCCTATCGCGGGTCGAGGTTCAATAATTGCGGACTGTCAAGACTTTCACCTTCAGCGCGCGGCCGCCGCCGCCAAGGCCGCAAGGCACCGTTCACCGAAACTTCCGCCCGCGGCACGAGTCCGCCACAACGGCACATTCGGCCAGTGTTGCCACTCGCGGTGCTAGATTTAACACTGTTTTTGTAAATCTAGTACTGAAATCTGACATACAGCACTAGCACTAATTCTAGCAGAAAATAAAAAAAAAAATATTCTGGTAATTAGGATTTTGTTTTTCGTAAAACAAAATATACGAAATTCCCCAAGATGTTCTTAAAAACAAATAGACAAAAAAGATATGTACACATATAATTGAAAAGTTCGGCCGAAAGTTTAAGAGAACAACCATCTACTGTAACGGTAGCAACACACCTATCTTTAATTAAATCTAAAGATCTAAATTTAAAGATTTATAATTTACGTCAATAAACAACAACAATTTATAATCTATTTCAATCTTTTATTGAGTTTCATGTGAGAGTTTTGGCGGCAATCCGAGTGAAGCATCACTTGAAGTTTTAATTTAACGTTTTATATTAGTTTATTGTGACGTTTAATATATAAATTTGGTGTTGTTTTGTGCATTGATCGTCAATAATGGTGAACAATACTGAAACATTGGAATAAAACTGTGACTAACATAGCAAAGTGACCGTATTTTTTCAAGGCAATGCGGTATTTGCATGGTCAAAATGGTATTCGACGGGTTGAGTTAACTCCTAAGAAGCAATAAAATGTGATACACTGATATTTTATTGTTAAACTGACGAAAGTATAATATTAAAATGATGACTTGGCTTAAAGGTCTCAGATACCAGGCCATAAAATATAATATAAAAATAAGTTTCATATAAAATGAAATCATTTAAGTGTTTTATTTCACGTCCCATAAAAATAGCCACTATATTAGTAAATTCATAGCTATTTAGCACTATTTGAGATCTCATTTAGCACCCACTATGAGATGATATTGAGTTGGCAACCCTGCACTCGGCACTCGGCAGTTGTCGACGCGCGCTTTTGCAATCAGAATTTCGGAAAGCGGTGCAATGGCCTCACTCGCCTCCATAGCCAGAATAACGGTCGCCACGACTACGACTTATATAACGCTTACTTAACGACACTCGTTAGTTTTTGCAAACTGGAACATTGGAAGAACGCAAAGAAATGCTGTATTCCGTTGGAATATTAATAAGGGCACTTCATCTGTTCCCGTGGGTGATACGAAAACCGGTTTAGATATATTAGGGCGAATGGACAGAGGCATTGTCCTGCGATCCAACCAACATCTACTCGATTTAAGATACACCTGCCAAGTGTGGAGTTTACAGCAAATACGCCTTTTAAGGGGAATTTAAATCTATGAGTGAACTTTATTAGATTGACGAAGTGTTAAGGGATATTTTTTTTATTCAAATCTAGTGCGTAGTTATTGGAGTATGGTTGTTGTATCGAGGCCACACTAAGTTACTCATTCTTTACGCTTAAAACGGATACAAAAGAGATTTATAAGGCGTCTTGTATTCTCTTGTCAAGGTACTCAAAGAAACAACTTATACGTAAAACAATTGGCATATTATAAATCAAGCAGCTTAGAATCCCGTAGATCTGTGTTTGATCTTCATTTTCTATCAAAATTATTTCAAAACAAAATAGATTGTTCTTAACTTTTAAAAAGATTCGATATGCGTGTTCCTCGAAGATATCCTTGCATTAATATAACTCTTTTTGTCCTCCCTCTCCGTAAAACAATTTTTGAAACGAATTCTTCGGTTTCAAGTTTATGTAAACTAGATAATGAATAGTGATCTACTCAATTTACACTCTGATCCATCCAACAGACTCCGTATTACTGGTCGTCACATTTCTAGCTAGTAGGAACGATAACTGGCATTTATTATTGGTTCAAAATATTTTACAAAAAGCACTCTATGTATTTTTCACATGAAGGTACAACAGGTAAATATGTGATAGTAGTTAGTTATAGGGATTACTTTAATTAGAATACTTGGTGAAAAGTTGTTTGATTAGTGAATAGTTTGATGGACTTAACAAATATATTAATTAATATTGGTGCCGATTCTGTTGTAACAGAACTTAACTAAATTTGGTCCCTCCCTATCTTTTTCTAATGTCAAACGTCAAAACGAGTTAGCAAACGTTTATAATGAATACCGACTCAGGTTTTTGTCAAACGGTTCAAATAAATGTTGCGTTATTGCGTATCTTTTGTCCGTGTGTTTCGAAATCGCCTCTAAATCTTTTAATTTTGACACGACTAAACGAAACTGACAGCAGCAAAATTGTAGCTATCTCGTTTTGGCGTTTAACATATGAAAAAGATAGGGAGGGACCAAATTTGGTTAAGTTCTTTTACAACAGAACCAACGCCAATGTGGCGCGTCTGTCACCAAAGCTCAAAACTCTCACCATTGCTAAAAATCTAAAAAAATAAAAGTTTATAATTAGTACTGGTTTAATCACAAGTTGGCTGACCTAATACATAAAATAATAGAAAACAAAATTGTGGACACATTTTTTTACACACACCATCCATATATCCATATCCAGTCCTAAAATAAGATCCCCTATATCTTGGATATTAGACAATAATATAATTACTTATATAGATAAATGCTGATACATATAGACAAAGGCGTCGCCAAGGGGAAGCAGGGACGGCCAGAGATTCAAAATTGTACCCAAATGCAAAGAAATCAAAGTCCTAGTCCACTCACCTGACTTGTTTGACCGATCAAGAAAGTCTCGTACATCGAAACTCATGTCGCCGCCGCCATTCATTTTGACTGTATTTAAAATTCATACTTTTCCCATCCTCCATATATCAACTTGCCTCCCAGGACCATCGGTTGGCGACGCTCTTGGATGTTTATCTACATGTACGTATATGTATATACAGATGAACATCCATGACTCGATACAAAAATTTTACGTGATGAGCATGCTCATCACTTAAATTTGTCCCTACCATGATACGAACTCGGACCAATTGGTAAAGTAAGTAGTCACTTCCACTGAATCAATCAGTCGTCAATAATCGCAGCAGCTCAAGTAATTCAAGGCTGTCTGATGCAACGGTTTCGGAGTGTAGTGAATTTTATAATGCGGCGTTAATAACAGATAATGCAGAAACGGTTTGCCGAAGCGTGGCGCACCGCACCGCACCGCACCGCACACCTTTTGTTATTTCATTACCGGGTTTACGCGCGAGGTGGGGATAGTCGAAGCGTGTGTCTGCACGCGCGCCGTGTCGACCCATATTCACAGTGTACATACGCGGAGTACACTATCTCATTCGGCTCGTTAAATCGATGCTTTTAATAGAGATGATGGCTCAAGACTCCATTTTATTTAAATAAACGGGAACGCAGGCACGTGCGAAATGTTAACCTGACATTTTGAGCATCACACTGCGGTAATATTGACTTCGTTTTGTCGATACGCTCCGGAGGTAATTTTATCTGGTGTACGGAATTATTGAATGTCATAGGTCGTGACAATAGATGTAGAGCGAAAAAATTCTAGATCTATGGGTCTACGAATTTATAGGTACATTGGCATAAAGGTCATTGCCATGGGCACATATACTCTTCAAAAAAAAGTGGCTACGTGAGATGTATTATTATAATTACATAAAAGGGTTTTTGGTGGTAACCCGAGTGAAGCATCACTTGAAGTTTTATTTTAATGTTTTATATTAGTTTGTTGTGATGTTTGATATGTAAATTTGGTGTTGTTTTATACATGAATATTGAAACATTGAAATAAAACCGTGAATAATATTCACGGTTATTATAAAATTATATTATAAAAATGATATATGGTATTATAAAATGATCGTATTTTTTCAAGGCAATGATCCTGTGGGAACTTCTGCCTAGTCAACGTGGTAATTGTCGGATTGTCATCAAAACTCCCAAGAAGCAAAAAAAAAATGCGATATACCAGCATTTTTCCTAACTTGTGATAATTTTATAACTACGTTATACAAGGCTAAATGGGCTTGGATACCTTTGCCTTCCTTTTAATAAGGAACATTTAAAAAATGTAATTACATAATATCCAAACCATATTTCAGAAGGGATAGTTGATAGGGATAGTTAGATTATTTGGAATGACACTTCACTAATTTTTGAATTCACAAAATACTTTAAAATACTGTGTTATACGGGTTGAGTCTGGTGTTATTAATGACAAACGGATCTCTATACGACTGTAATTCCCTAAGAAATAGCGTTATTCTACTAATTAACTGAATCCATGGAAAAAAACAAGTAGACTTGAGGTTTCTCTGAAGTAGTCTAAGATTAAAACAATTTTGTTATAATGTCTTAAACAATCGCTGTGTTTGTGTACATTCTGAGAATTTCGATCGGTGGCAACATTAAATATGACATCACAGTCGAGGGAAAACACGACACGCGGTACGTTGTCGTGAAAAACCTCCGCAAACACAAGACGATGACCGATAGTGTTTTCGAGGTCACGGTAACATTAGCAGGCGCGATGGACACGGTGTCCCTAACATTTCTTTATCTCGATTCACGGTGACGTCAACGATACGAATTACGCGCGAATTGCGCTCTAACATGGCACGGTAAGTGTTGATATAATACAACAAGTTGGTACCATCGAATAATATCGATAACGACATATTGTGCCACAGCACAATAATGGTAATAAAATTATTGACACTGATATATACACTACCGGCCAAAACTTTGAGACCACCTACATCAAAGTAGGAAAATGAAATAAAATTCAAAATACAAAGCAATAGGTTTAATTATTAATTAAAATACTTATTTATTAATACACATACATCAAGAAGAAAACAGAAAAATCAGGAAATATCAACCATTTACGTTAAAAGTGAAATTCATATTTTAAATAGATTTTTCCGCAAAAAACCCCTTCCTTGCATTTTATTACTTTTTTCACTAGTCTCGGCATACGAGCAATCAATCTGTCGATTGTATCTTGTGTAATATTGTTCCAGCTTTCTTGTAAAGCCTTCCACATGTCTTCTTGCGAGGAGGGACAACAACTGCGCACATTTCTATAAGAAACCACCAATAAATCAACACTTACTGCAATGAATCCAAACCAACAAGTTAAGACGGACAAACGGTATTACGTAATTTTTGAACAGTATTACTGGACATTGAGTGAGCATTTGCTACAACTATGATATGTTTAC
>WUAW01016115.1:3651-19580 GCA_017165845.1 Thaumetopoea pityocampa | reverse complement strand
ATTGCTTACTTATTACGCTTGACAAAGCTAATACTCTTATTTTTTAAGGTTTGTTTTTCACAAACCGAAAATCTTATTAAAGTGTTGTCAAAAACAGCCTACCCTCTATCGGCACGTAGAAGGTAATTGTATCGTGACGGTGCCACTTTAAGCCCTCCACTTAAGGCTTTTTGCTGGTAAAAAAAATCTGTATTTTGAATTTTTTTCTTGCCACATTAAAAATAAAATTCTTTTAGAGTTACTTTTCAATTATTCAAAATGAGAATTGTCTGTATGAATTTTTGTACTTTGCAGACACTTATATTTACGTGTATGGTTATAATTATACAGAGTATTTGGTAAAACTCGTACTCTGGGAGCTGATTCTAGGACTATACTGGAGTATCTCAACTCCAGGCATATAAGGATCAAATGTTCGCCATTTCGAAAAAAACTAATCGTTACAATTGGCGACTGATTAGTTCAGTGGTACTAGCCCTACTTTCTAGGTCAGTTAGTCCTGGATTCGACTCCCGGTGAGGTCAAACTTTATGTGATTAGCACGACAGTTTGTACTCTAGTCATGGATGTTTATCTATATACTTAGCATTTATCTATATAAGTATGTATATCGTTGTCTAGAACCCAAAACAGGGAATCCTAATTTGGGGTTAGATCAATGTGTGTAAAAGTCTACACAATGGTGCCGATTCTGTTGTGCAGAACTAAACTAAATTTGGTCCCTCTCCATCTTTTTCTAATGCCACACGCCAACACGAGATAGCAAACATTAACAGCGAGTACCGACCTACGTTTCTGTCAAACAGTTCAAATAGATGTTGCGTTTTTGCGTATCTTTAGACCGTGTGTTCCAAACCCGCGACTAAATTTTTAAATTTTGACGGTCTTAAACGAAACTGACAACACCAAAGTTGTGGCTATCTCGTTTTGGCGTTTGACATTAGAAAAAGATAGGGAGGGACCAAATTTAGTTAAGTTCTGTTACAGCAGAATTGTCACCAATATTATATTATCGTCATCGTCACGATCATCATCAAATAATATTCTCCCCTCTCAAAATAAAAAGGATTAAGCTAGTCCACCACTGTGGCCTTAATGTTAGCCAGACTATACGCCGCCAAGAAATTTTCTTAGGCATTAATATATTACCAGCATTTGCCCACGGCTCCGCCCGCGTTGATGTCGGTTTTTCGCTGCATGGAAAATCCCGACACAATCATAGATTTATATAAAAAGCCATGAACCACTTTTACTTAACCTCTCGTAGCTTAACGGCAGCTACTAAAACAGGGATCTAGCTGTATCTTCAATTCTACTGAACCGATTTTGATGAAACATGCCGCATTATTTAAGTCGGAATAGTACCTTTAAGACTGTAATAGTTTAACCAAAATCTACTTGTTGATTTTTGCGTGAAGATCAAATAAACAAATATCGACAGATTTGGTTTCAGATGCCGTTATTTAGTCGAGCAGAGTAGTTTGTATTTAAATACCTTTGATTTTTGAAAATTTGACATTTAACAATTTTATAATAGTATAGATATTTTATACTAGCTTCGCCCGTGACTTTGACCGTGCGTAATTTCTACAGGAAGTGTCTTTTCATATAAAAATACCAAACTTATGTTTGACAAACGAAAACTTTAACTCAATTTTTTAGTTCATTACAGCCCTTAAGCGTTCCACTGCTAGGCAGAGTACTCCAAAGACAGTGGAGTCGAATTAGCTCAATATGTCACGCTGTCCTGGCTGGGTTGTTACATGGAAATAATTAATATTTTAAAAGGTATGTCATTACAACTGGCTAGACTTGCTAGATATATAGTTTATAGCCTATAGTACTCAGAAATAATGTGGTTTTCTACTAGTGAATTGTTTTTTAGAATGATCATTAGTTCCGGAAGTTACCCCTACATACAAACTTACAAACGAACAAATTTTACCTCTTCGTAAAATTAGTGTAGATATAGATTAAAGAACAAGAGTAACTGACATAGCGCAGCATATTCGTAGGCTGAAGTGGCAGTGGGCAGGGAACATAGCACGAACAACCGATGGCCGTTGGGACCGCAAGGTGTTGGAGTGGCGACCACGAACTGGAAAGCGAAGCGTGGGCAGGCCTTACACAAGGTGGACTGAGGACTTGGTTGGGATTTCGGGAGGCCGCTGGATGAGGGCAGCGTAAGACCGATCTTTCTGAAAATCCTTGAGGGAAGCCTATGTTTAGCGTTATGTGGACGTCTTTGGGATCGGGGAGGTCCTTTCCCCTATAATGGGAACGAATATGGACTGGGAATGATATATTTTTCAAACTCCTCAATATTTAAATATTCTTAGAAACTCCTATATTTTGTTTGGGTTCGTGAAATTCTGTTTGTGGTGACTATATTTTTTATCCTTCATCATCATCATCTTCACCATAATCATTATCAACACATTCACTGTTTCACTACAGGGAACATATCTCCTCTCGCAGTGAAAGGTGTTAGGCTATTATCCACCATAATATCTTAATGCCGGTTGGTATTATTCTTATTCTGTTACTTTGCTTTCTTCATAATTCATCATCATACCAGCGCACAGAGGTCTACCGCTGGATATAGGGCTTCCGTAATGATAGCCACAGCGAACAGCTATGAGCCGCCTGCATCCACGGATTGCCCGTAACCTTCAGTAGGTCATCGGTACACTTAGTTGGGGGCTGACCCACACTATGTATTCTAATTAGGGGTCACCGTTCCAGGACTTAGGACCCCAAAGTCTACTGGTTCTCCGAGCCAATAGCTCGCTCAGCTGAGCTAGCTATATCTGCAATTTCAGTTTTCTTGGGAATTATTTCATTACGGATCTTATCTCAAAAATCTCTCAGTAACTATGTCACAGAAACATAGTATATCACTGACAATACGCATTGATTGAATACCCTGGTCCTAAGGTATTGCGATCATCTCACCCAAGGCCACATCTGTAATAACAAACCTTGACTTAAGTTAATGTTATGGTAAAGACAGATGCTTGTTGCGACTTACTTCACAACATGGTACCATATGTTCTTGATAGATGGCGCAATTTTTACGTGTCACAATTATAGTAGAAGACTGAATCACGGTGAAGAATATTAATTGAAACTTGGCATAAATACATTGTCCCGACATTAACTTTTTGAGCGTTGGCTGGCCAAGCTACTCATAAAACCCGTTTAGGCGGAATATTTTCCCTATTCCGATACTGCCTGTACTACAACCCTTGGACCTATAACTGATGACTTCTCAACGTGATCATCTACATGTTCATAATCAACATCATTTCCGGTCCTTATTTTTTTTCTTGCTATATGTTTGTCATCTCTGAAGCTCGTGTAAGCCGAGCCTACAAACGTAAATAATACCAAAAGTTCATATTAAATTCTTCGACAAGGACGTATAATCTCCACTGAATATATGGAATAAGAATTACTTATTATCGCCGGGAATATGTACGTTTTATGGCACTGAAGCCACGCTTCACTTAATATTGTACGTAATCTTCTTACGTCAAAGAATAATAAAAGATCCTTCAGAAGATAATAAGTGAGGTCGTCGGAAAGTTTTATTAGCTAAATTATTAATGTTCGGCAATGAAAAAGTTTCGATTCAAATTTACGAGAATTCGATCGTGTTTGTTGGTCGGAACAAGCATTTGATTGAGTGTAGGTCCTTCAATTTTATCAACAGATAAAACGTGGTTCAAAGTTTACTAATAAGATTTTGGAATTTTATTTAGTCGCTTTAGTTATACTCCCCAGACTCCCCAGAATTCTGATAGACATAGAATCGAATTTAGATTGTAGTAACGAAGAGTTTACGCAAGTCTTAATATCGAATTAATAAAATCTTCACATTAGAACACAATTATTTTTTATATTATTGTTCAGACATAGTTAAATAAAACGTATATTATTTTTTCTTTGCGAATTAATAAAAATTTATAATTTAAGTACTAAATAATTTAATAATAAATAAAAAAAAATAAGGACATAACAAAATATTAATATATAATCATAAATATAATCTAAAAAATAAACGAAAAAAGAAATTTTCAAAAACAGGCTTTTATGAGTTGTTAATAAGAAAAGCGTGTTACACCCTCTTTTT
This sequence comes from Thaumetopoea pityocampa, assembly GCA_017165845.1. Lineage (NCBI taxonomy): Eukaryota > Metazoa > Arthropoda > Insecta > Lepidoptera > Notodontidae > Thaumetopoea > Thaumetopoea pityocampa. The sequence goes on along the minus strand of WUAW01016115.1, from coordinate 15,445 downwards.
CCTTTCGTTTTGTTAAAATATTAATAACCAATAAATTAATAACCAATAAATAAATATTAATAACCAATAAAAGCATGTATTTAAAAATTTCTTTGTTTCGTTTATTTATTTATCTATACATATATTAAAATTATTTTGACGTTTAGGAAGAATGACGAAAACGATTATATCTATAAATATTATAAAATTGATAAATATCAAATTTTGTAAATCAGAAATATTTAAAAAAAAAGCTACCCAAATCGACTAATTAAGTACTTCGGAAACCAAAAACATCAGTGTTTGTTTGTTTGTTCAAGCTTCACTCGAAAACCCGTAATTAGATTTTAGTCAAACTGTTACAGTCTTAAAAGTACTATTTCGACTTAAAGGCTGCGTCATGTTTCATCAAAATTGGTCTAAAAAAATTGAAGACACAGCTTGATCCCTGTTTTAAAATCTGCCGTTAAGGCACGAGAGCTCAGGTAAAAGTAGTTCTGAGGCATTTTATATACATCTATGATTGTTTCGATATTTCCCATGTAGCGAAAAACCGACATGCACGCAAGCAGAGCTGCTGGCAAAAACTAGAAAAAAATATTTCAATAAATCTAACTCACATCGACTAATTAAGCGCTTCTGAACCTGAAACCGTCTTTTATTTTCTCCGCATGTGTTTATTTTTCAGTTCGAGTTTCATACGTAAAACCCAGAGGGTAAATTTTAATTATACTGCTGTAATCTTCGGAATTCTTTTCTAACTTAAGTACTGCAGTATGTTTCAAATAGAACTGAAGATACAGATTGATCTCCATTTCAGTAGCCACCATTACGGTGCGAGAGCTCAAGTGATAATGGTTTGACAATTTTTGTAAATTTATAATTACTTCGTGATTTTCCATTTAGCATAAAAACCGACATCCGTGCAGAGGAGCCGTGGGAAAAACCTGTCAAATTATAAAATCGAGTATTTTAAACAGAAAAAAAAATCTTATTTATTTCCTTAGAGACGTGTTCTAAAAACAAGAGAGGAGCGGTTTCCTCGCGATTTCACTTGGCCGCTTGCAATGTGAATTTTAATTTATTTGACCAACTTTAACATTTGGCCTGGGCAGGCGCGTGCTTCGCATACTGACGTGAATTTTATGAAAATTTGTTGAAAAATGTACACAGTTGTGACGACATCTTAGTAGCATTAAAATGGGCACTATAAATATTTAAACACAAAAATCATTTCTACAATGCAGAATAGTAATTAAGCAATAATGAAAAAAAATCCATTAGACAAACAAATAAGCATATTTCTTTAGAACATCAAACAATCAATTTTATTTGTCAAACATAGATAACAATATAAAGGTTAGATAAGATATACGGTATAGTACGCTATGTTTTACCAATGTGGTGTACAAATTTATATCAACTAATATTAAACTTTAAGAAATAAAATTATAAATATTCTCATGCAAAATTAAAAAAGAAAAAATAACATACAATATAAAAAAATTAAATAATAATGTCAACAAATTAAATTTTGATTAATATGTCAATAACTTAGATTTATATGTCATTTATTTATATTTATTGTCATATATCAATTAAATTATCATTCAAAAATATATCAATCCTGTAATAATATTTGTCAATCAACAATGATGTCAACTTCTTTTTGAACGGATCTTAAAATGATATAAAGATTACGAGATGACATTATTTATTATTATTTATTACATGGTATGATCTAAAGTGGTAGAATTTAAAAAAATGACGAAAGTTAGTCATAATTAAAAATGTTGTGTAGCGAAAAATATCTCATAATTTAAAAAGAAAGGATGTATGTCAGGGAGTACTTAGTCTTTTAGCCTGTCCGGCAAATAGACTCAAGTATACGGGCAAGCGATTCCGATCTACTGCTGTCTCTTCCTTCTCCTTCCGAGACAGTAGTATCCTATAGTCCTTCACCTAAATACCATATTCCTTTCTCAATAGACCTTTCCCACCTCATCCTATTTCCTTTCCTCTCCATTACGCCGTGGGAATACAATGAGGAATTTTATTACTTTTAAAACTCATAAGATGGCGGCGTCGTGGTTCGCCACCCGACACGTCTCACTGCCCGCAGAGGTGAAATGTGGGCTGCGGATAGCCACTTTGCTACACCAAACGATCGTAGCAGGTGGAAGTTAGTGGTCTCTGCCTATCCCAATGGGAAACAGGCGTGACTGTATGTATGTATGTAGTATGTACTATGGTCTCTGCCTACCCTTATGGGATATCGGCGTGAGTGTATGTATGTATGTATGTAGGATATTTTTCGCATACTCATTTTTATTTAAAACCCAAGAGTTCTTCTATAGAAAAAAATATTAGAACAATAATTTTTATGTCTTATTATTTGAGTATACAATTTAAAATAGCACTGAATTGCATAAGCTAAATGCACACATGTTTACTGCCGACATAAGTAACAAAGCCAAAAAACATTTGTCGTTCTTAAATTTCTGCTTTACTCGCTATTGAAATACAATGGACGCAAATATGATTAAAAATTTACCACAACATAGTATCTTTTTAACTTAATCGACATGCACAAGAGACTCTGAGCTCTCAAGAATAATGCAATATAATTCAATTCAGGCCAACGAAAGAGTCATGCATAAGACAATAAAGCGACTTTATAATAAACTCGACTCGAGATGAGTTATAAAGCAATTTTTCTAGCGTCTATATGAAAGAATTTAAAACGGTGCCCGGAGCAACATTATGCAATTGTCTGACTTTCCGCAAGTCAAACGCAAGCCGCATACAAGGGTTATTAATGCCCCAGGATTTAGACCCGATAATTGTATGTGCAGACCGCAGTCCAGTTAATGTGGTCATAGTTCATGACACTTGAACTAAACCGCTTATTATAACGTATCAGGATTACTCAGCATTAGTGGGGAATTGGTGGGTGTTAATTGGTGATAACTGTGACGTGGATCCATGCGCGTTAATTCTTTCATATTATGTATAATTCCTTTTATTCTTTCTTGTTAAGTATAATTGTTTTTATTATTTCTTGTTAAGTATAGAATTAATTTGTTTTGTTTTGGTAAATTTGTCTCTTTCACTTCTTTTAATTTTTTTTTTAATTTTTATTCTACATTGAAATTCTCAATCGAGGCATGACTATTTATTGTAGTAGATAGTTCTTCTTTTTCTACTTCAAGAGTAATCCCTTGATGAATAAATTTATTTATTCATCAAGAGATTACTGAATTACAATGAGATGACAAGAAGCCTTTTCAAAAATTATAGTTTAAAAGTGTATGGATTATTTTAGACTGCCAATCGCAAATCAAATTAACATTTAATAAATACAAGCGCAATTTCTATTTTTTTACAAAATCTTAGCATAAAATATATATTTTACATATATACATACACTCACGCCGATATCCCATAAGGGTAGGCAGAGACCATATTACATACTACATACATACATACAGTCACGCTTCTTTCCTATTGGGCTAGACAGAGAACGCTTCCACCTGCTAGGATCGCTTGATGTAGCAAAGTGACTGTCCGCAGTCCACATTTCGCCTCCGCGGGCAATATATATTTTAATAAAGTAATAATAGTTTCCTTTGCAGCAGGTTTACTAATAATTAGTTATAACATGTTAAGCTTTTAAATATAGATTATTTTGTTTCTAACGTTGATTTTATAAAGTGAATATACGTACATTATTATGTATTCCACTGGTCTATAACATACCCATTACAAAGTCCTTCTTAAGCCACCTACATATAGTTTCTAGGATATACGTAGGTGTATGTATCTAGATCAACGGGTACATTGCTAGGAGTACATAAAACTCAATATGGGCAGGTCAACTATCAGTGTGGCAAATTGCCAAGTAAGCTAATCTTTAGACAAGAATTGCCTTGCCAATTGACGACGGCTAAAATGGGAAGAAATGAGTATTACACTGCCAAATTTGGTCAAATGTCGGGTGTTAACTTTTCTGTTGTTGCAATTTAATAATTTGAAGTTTGGCGAGGTAACTTTACTTCATTCTCATTACCTCTTTCACTTTGATCCAGTTAAGGCACTCCCCCGAGTAAAACGCCGTATTAATACAGTTTTCAATGCCTATATCTACCTTATTTTAAAAAAAATCAAATAAAAAAATATACATTACAGAATTACATTATTGCCCATGAACTATATACAAACGTTAGTAGCGGACGGACTCCTGTATAGTTACGGTAGTGAATTCGCACAAATTTGTAGATAATTCCTTAATTTTTGGATTTTTGGAAAAATTCAAACGGACAAAATATTCATTATTAAATTGTCTATCTACAGATATTAAGTTGCAAATTAAAATAATATAAAATTTAAGAGGAGATGCATACAGTCAATTTTTTTTTTCATTATTGTGGTTCGTTCTTAACGAAATTTAATACAATATTTATTATATTAAAAATAATTTGAATTATCCAATATAAAGACAACATACTGAATTTGAAGTTTGTTGAATTTTTTTTAATAAGGATTAGATAGGTATTTCAAACTCTATAAAAACGGCGTTTTCAACAGACATACAATATGTATGACTTGATGCAGTTTAATTTACTAAGGAATTGTAAAGGGAATAATCATTTAATTCTCTCTTTTGTGATTTCTTGATGCTCCTTCAATTCTTTTTTAAGTTTGAAGTGCAGTGTTAAAAATGTATTACTTAAGATTGTGAGTTGAAAAACTGCCTATAATAATAATTGATAAGTTATTAAATGAAACCAAGTATTACACTAATTTTCACACTAAAACACGCGGGCGGAGCCGCGGACAAAAGCTAGTACTATTATAAAATTGTTAAATGTAAAATTTTCAAAAATCAAAAATATTTAAAAACAATTAAGGGCTTCTAATACCAAATCTGTCGATGTTTGTTCGTTTGTTTGTTCGGGCTTCACGCAAAAATATTGTAAGGCTTTTTATATAAATCTATAATTGTGTTGGAAATTCCGAAGCCGCGGGCAAAAGCTAGTATATAATAAACATATAGTATAATTTAATCCAAGTGCTATACATTTGCGGTTAAATCAATGTGGAAATTTGAGTGTGACTAATGCAATTTCAAATGACCACTGCCTTCACTCTAAATTTCCAGCCAAATAGGCTTTTCGGTTCGGTCATTTTCATTGCATTATGATAATTTGTTGAGCGTTTACTGTGTACATTAGACTGGTGGGTAGTTTTCAAATACATGCAATATCGGTTAAATGATTCTCAAAGTGCAATCAGAATTATCCGGTTGCTTTAACATTTACTGTAGGTATTTATCTAACTTCATTTTCTAATAGTCGAAGTTCACAGCTGTAATTTACACGTATTAAACAAATAGTGGTATAATATAATAAAAGCAGTAAATAAATTTAACGCATATGAGTGGGTAGATTAAATTAATTGAATGAAATATAATTTAAAAATATTTAATTTTAATGTTAATTTTATTGCATTCAGTAGAAAGTCATAAAAATGTTTTATAGATTATTTTATATACATATTTTCTATCTATTAATAAATAGAACTTAAAAAGTAATTGAAAATTGGGGTAATAAAAGGTCATGAGCGCGATCGACTGATTTTTCTCATATAAATATGGGATTTCCTAGAGAAAAGCTGATGCAATATTCAGGAATATATGTTTATATTATTAATTCGTAATCAATGGCTAACTTTAATAATAATAATAACGATGACAACTACGGTGACAGTGACGATGACAATGACGATGACAGTTAATAGAATGAAAATTTTACCTGTCAAATAGAGTAAAATAAATAGTTCAAAATTCATTCAAATGAAGCACTTAAAAACTCAATTTATGAATAGCATATGCAGGTTCTGTTCAAACTAAACTTTCATAGACCACAATCCGGACGAAAAGAATTCCATTCCGTGAACAGCGAGGCAGGTGGTTGTAGAAGGCAATCTCATTTGTCTTGACTCTGTACTGCGACGATCCAGCGAAACATTAATTGGACCGTTTACCCTGGCAATCCATGTAGCCGATTTAATTTGTGTTGCGTTTGTTAGCGGTACGGCTAGAGCTATCGTGTCTCCGTTTGGTCATGCATGTATATCCGTAAATACAATAAGACACAATCAGAATAGGTTTCTGTTGGTAGTTCCTGTTTGTAGTATATTCAATTATCAGTCTATACTACACTTGTTGATGACGGTCTAGAGATGTTGAGGAAAATGTAAAAACGAATTAAAATCACACATTGAGACACTTATTGCATCGTACGTATTAGGTGCTTTTGATCTTTTCTAACCAAAGATTATTCGTAAAAGATCGCGACGAGGCTGCCTAACGTACAATTTATATTACGTTACTTACTAAGACTGAAATATTCCTAACTTTGAAATTGTGGAATCATCCTATCCAGATGATGCATGGACGACATCATCGTGGCTAATAATGCAGAAAGCACAAGATCAAAGTGAAAGGAAATAAAAGAGGCCCACATCCATATACGGACAATAGATACAGACTAATATAAATGATTACGATCAATGGTCTCAATGACTAGAAGCAACAAGATGACCACTAAGTTAGCTATATTCAAACGTAAATGATTTCAACAGTTGAGTTCTTAATAAGTACTAATTTTCCAATTCGAATGCAAAATTAGTAGTATATTAAGTCATGGAGTACTTAGTCTTTCAGCTTGTCTGGCAAATAGTTTACGGGTATGCGACCCCGAGCTACTACTGTCTCTTCTTACTCCTTCCGATATAGTAGTATCCTATATCTTATAGTCCTTTTTCTTAATTCCTTATTCCTTGCTCAATACACCTTTTCTATCTCGCTCTCATTCCTGTTTTACCCTTGTTTAACGTAGGAACTCAATGAGAAACTTTAACGCTTTTGAAACTTAAAAAAATGGCGGCTTCGTGGTTCGTATTTCGTCACGTCTCGTTTCCCGCAGGGGCGAAAAGTGAGCTACGGATAGCCACTTTGGCCGTAGCAAGTGGAACGAAGTGGTCTCTGCCTACCCCAATTTTTCGGTAGTGGTCAGTATCCCCGCCTGCCACTCCCCACCGGAGTGCCAGGGAAAAAGACGTGATAGTGTGTATGCATTATTCTCTTTATTCAAATTACCATTACTATTTAGTGATGAGTTATAAGAACAATATTCACGTTCACTGTATCACGCATGCACGCACGCACGTGGCGTGCATGCGTGTTTGTATGTGTTATGTTGCGTCTAACAATACACGACTTTTTCTGTGTCGCTCAACTGATGTAAATTCTCTTAATGTTTTTTCAATAATATACTTATATCGTATATCTGAATAAACAGTTATAAGAAAAGCTTTCAAGTTCACCGTTTACCGTTCGCCGAGTCAGTTGGCTTTAAGTCGAATGATTTCATGTATATTCAAATTATTTGAATGATATGTTAGTTCAAATGAATTCATTCATATTATTCATAATTGCTACGCAGGCAAATACCTAATATCTGTGTACCTTTAGGATGACAGTAATAAAAAAAACCTTCAAAAATAAAAATATAAAAAAATATTCTTATGTACGTGTAAATCCTTCGCTTAATAATATTGTGTAATTTTTATAATCAATTTTTGCAAATAATTGCAGGTTTATTTTAAAAAGCTGCCATAGCTCCATTAAGTAATTTTTTTTATTTTCAATTTTGGTAAAATTTAATTTCTATCCAAAGCTGTTTCAGGCCAGCGCCAGCGGTCGGTATGCCAAATGGAGTCATTTACGAATTAACTCAATACATTGGCAATGTGTGTGGTCACAGGTGGGTTAGTTAATGAACCTATTTGGTCTCCAATAACTATCGTATGTGGGGTTAAGAAAGTTTTGATTGGTGCTTGGATAGTACTAATAATGTTTTAAGGATTTTTTGGAAGTATGCGGGCTTCAATTATTTATATTCACTTTAACATTGTCCTGACATCTTTTGCAATAGCAGCAAACCTTGCAGAAAAATTCAGCCTATATAAAACCTGTATAACTAACATGCCTATTCATGCATATTCAGCCTATATAACTAACATGTACTTTTTAACTTCACCTCAGTACTATCTCCGTTGACTTCTTTAATCACCCAGTCAGCTTCTATTGCAAAAATGTAGCTTTATGGCAAGTTAATGTAACTGACTGCCTTCTAAATTAATCACCGCATCGAATACTTTTATACTGATGTCACTCAGACGCCAGTAAAAAATCCGGTATTTTATGTGGATTCTGAAATACGGATTAGGTTTAATCTGGATGCTAGATTTATGTGTGGTGCCGACATTATAATTATTATACCAGCGCTATTGCGTCACTTTATTTCCTCTTGAAGGTGGTAAGAGAACCAGGTAAGAGATGTGCCAGGGTAGCGGGAAGCAACGTAGTTTTTCAATCAAAATCGACTGTGACGTCCAATACGCCTACCAAGCGTAAACATTATGGAAAATCCCTCCTTTATAAGAAAGAAGCCCACGTCTCGCGGCGTGACCTCCATGGTCTGATGATAATGATGATGAAGTGATTTATAAGGGGTCTGAATTCTGCCGACCTGCATTAGACCAACGTGAAAAGCAACAGTTTAAAACTTCACTTTCTGTGAAGAGTCTTGCAATGGAACAGTAAATAGGTTGATGATGTAGTATTTTATCAACAGATAACAATGAAGTCCATGGCAAAACAAAAAAAAAGGCCAAATAATTCCTCCTCACTAAAAGATTAAGAATCTAGGGTCTAATCGTATTAACTTTTGTCCTAGTAAAGTGCAGATAATAGTGAAAAAAAATATATTTGAAGCAAAAATTATAAGAGGCGTATCCTAGAATATTTATACAAGGTGAATAACCAATATAAATATAAGAAGTTCCAAAACTTCCAACACGCTAACTATGCAAGCAGGTGAATTTTTTAAACTCGGGGCATAAGCAAAGTTCAGTTCAGTGATAAGAAAATTATGGCAATGTACCACAAAAAGTTTGATTACCAGTTACCAAGAAAAGTTTCGGCAGCAACCGTTGGGTTGTTAACTGGTCTGCCGTTGGGCAAAGTCAAAGCAAGCAAAGCAAAGTCAAAGTTTAGTGTTTTTATATCAGTTTCTTAGCCGTTGGGCAGAAACAAGCAAAGTGAAAGTTTAGTGTTTTATAACAGTTTCTTAATAATGAAAAACATTAGAATAAACTTGTGACTTGTTATTCACCATCGTTTTTCGAGGCCTCTAGTCTTTTTCGCTTAGTCAACGTCATTTTCACCGAATTGACGTTACATCTCCTGATAAGCAATAGAATATGATAATGAAACATTTGTTTTCGATAACATAATATATTCACCTAAAAGACAGTGGTAGCCATGGCCATAAATAAATATTATTAAAAACGTTAGCTACAAAAAAGTTACGCTGCTACTATTAATAGACATACTCGGTTGTGCTTTGTTTGCGTTTAAACTAATTTTATTTTACAGTTGACAAACTAAAATTAATTTTATAATTATGAAACTATTTTGTAATTATTTTTCAACGTTTATTTTTAATGCATAAAAGTGCGAGAAAACAATTGCAACAAAATAAAATATAGTATTTTATTACATACCTATCCATTTGTTGACTTCGCAACACCACAATACCTAGAATATTTACGGGAAATACGACAATTCCACTAACTAAATAATAAGCGATTAATAGACGAAAATTTTGATGAATCTATTTAATAATAATGTTTTAAAATCTTTATGGTTTAAGGAACAGACTTCTGTTGTCTCAGCACAATACAAAGCGCCAACAAAAAAATATTAAAAAATTATATGCGATTTCTTTGTTATATGTAATTGCACTCAAGATTTGGCAGTATGGCTTTGTACCTTTACCTATTCTTAGAGATGAATAAACAACTAAATCTGTGGTGGCGATACCATATACCAAACATATGCTATTTTTCTATAAACTAATTTGTTAATCCATTACAAATTTCGAAGATTTTCTAGGCATCATTATATCCCTTAAAAATATAACAACTGTATTAATGAATCCATATCACTGTTACGTTTTATATAATGTCGTCCTTATTTTTTTCGCACAAATAAGAGGAGTACGAGAGAGACAAAAACTTTGACCACTAAGCTTAATGGTAAGGCTAAGAATGTATTGTCCAATTAGTGAAGAGTTTCGCACACCAGCTCATATTTTTTACCAAAACTGTAATCACGTATAGTCGTTAAGTCAGGAAAGAAATAGTATCATTTAGTACTATTAGATAATATGTACATATACACAGCGGTGTGGTTGGTTTAATTTAGAATTTATATAACGATATCTTTTATATATCGTTATATAGTCTTTTAGCCTGTCCGGCAAATAGACTTAAGTATACGAGTAAGCAACCCCGGTCCTCGAGCTACTACTGTCTCTTCCTACTACTTCCGAGATAGTAGTATCCTATATCATATAATCCTTTTCCTAAATTCCATATTTCTTCCTCAATACACCTTTCACACCTCACCCTCTTTCCTTTCTTCTCCACTAAGTCGTGGAAACACAGTGAGGAAGTTTAACAATTTTGAACCTTATAAGATGGCGACGTCGTGGTTCGCCACCTGTCACGTCTCGTTGCCCGCGGGGGCGAAATGTAGGCTGCGGATAGTCACTTTGCTACATTGAATAATGAGGTAGGAAAGATGTATTGAGCAAGGAATATAGAATTTTGGAATAGGATACTACTAACTCGGAAGGAGTAGGAAGAGACAATAGTAGCTCGGAAGCCCGGGGTCGCTTACCCGTATACTTAAGTCTATTTACCGGACAAGCTAATAGACTAAGTACGCCCTGACCTGACTTAAGATTTTATATATTTCCAGATTAACTACAAGTATAAACAGAGCATTAATTTTTTCTCGCACCATAGACTACAATGAAGCATTACAAACTATTAGAAATAGCGTCTGAGAACGTTATTAAAAGGAAACAATAACTCCTCTTAGCTGCCGGCTGATGAACACAAAAAATTATAGCAAAGTTAATATCCGCGGCACGTGTCAGACATATTAGTTTATGTACGGGACGAACGTGCACCTTAATGGCGGCAAAAAATTGATTTGGACGGCAAGCTTATGAGCTTTTCTTTCAAATATTTACCTTTTTTGCGTTGTAACACACTAGTTTTATTTTCCTTCGAAGCCTGGCTGAAGCGTAGGAGTAGGTGTGTTACATTTTAGTGATTATCTGAATAAGATTGGACACGAGGCGAGGCAACAGGCACGAGGAGGTTTGTCACCAGTGTAGTTGGATTGGAATTCTGCTGATTGATTTTCGATGAATGAGCTCAACACTATTGAATGAATCGCGATCTACGGGTACCTGCGCTAGCGTCGGTCAACACTACTCGCGAGTGTCAATGTCAGCTTCCTTATGCGCACACGTTACTTTTGTACGTCTCGTTAATACGTTTACTGTTAAAAGATTGGAGTCAGATTTCCTTGATAACCACTCAAAACCATCCGAAGAATGAACAGTAAACTTGTAAACTTTAAGTGTTTTTGACAGTGGCGTGGACCCCTTGCAGGTCGTTGTCGACCCCTCAGGTTTCGATATAGATCACTTTGGGTATCGATGACCTAGACTTTATAATACGAGCTAATAGACCAACTGCCGCTGGCTCTTTCTCTACACCAATATTTGGTAGGGTACTAGAGGAGTGTGGATACAATAGATGGACGCCTTAAGTGTCTACCATACCTGGGAAGAAGTACCTCGAGGTGATGGATGGCTTAAAGTGAGAG